>APFE031641328.1:0-15659 GCA_000404065.3 Pinus taeda
TTGTTTTTTTTTGGAAAACAAATGGTGAAATAGGCATAGGATAAGTGAGAGGCTATATGTGTTGAGTTAAATAAATTAACCATGATCCCCTCATGTATAGATTATGGGAATCCATGGTGATAAGGAATTAAAGTCCCTAACCATTTATCACCAAAGATAATATCTCAACCACACATTTCAATATAAAACATGTGGGTTTTCAAGGGATAACACCCATTAGGATTCTCACATTTTCACAATGACCACTACATTTTGTATAACCTCCAATAGTAATAATGATTTGAAGGTTGTCAACAACATGGATATACTGGTGTTTTTCTTGGGCTACACATAATGATACATGAAGCTATGGATGTTGCCACAATCAACTTAGAGGACAAATTTTGGTTGATTGTTGTACTCGACCAATATGAGGATTTGGGGAATAGAAATACAATTCAAGACATAAAGGGATATCTAAGCTTCCAAATATTGTAGAGCATATGGGGGAATGTATCAAATATATGAATTGATATTCATTGAATATATAACTACAATAATAATATGAAATGTCCTTTGAAATTACCTTAAAGAGTTTTTCTTCTTACATTTATGTCAAAGAAAATATTTCTTATCACAGTTGTAGCAAATGCCTTTAAGTTGACTTTGTATGATTTTGTTTTGAGTGGGCCTAATGGTTGAGAGCATGTGTTTCCTAGAGGGAGGTAGAGTATCTAAGCATGTGTATACTTTGAAAATTAAATAATTGAGGAAGTAGGTCCCCTTTTCCACAAACAAGGGAGTCTCATACACCAATTTGGTGTCTAGATTGCCCATGACCTTAAATATATTATTATTATTAATTTGTGGGTTTTAAGTGGCGGGGAGGATAGATAAGGATTTGTGGAAGATGAAATAGTGATCCAAAACCTATTGTAATGTGACATTATTATTTAACATTTAAAACTAAAGATTAGACTAGTAAATTGTTTCACAAATAGTTTTTTAATATAGAAATATTATGTTTACATATTTAATAAGTGAAAGAACCAACTAAAATCAAATGACCACAAAATTTAAAAAAACTTAGAATTTTAATAATTGATCTATGAGATCATTAAACACATAAAGAGATAAGAGAAGTAATAAAATCATACAGCGAAGAGAAAGTTTAAACACATAGTGACACTTTTTTTATAAAAATAATAATTCACAAGAGGATACAAAGTAAATAAAAAATATGAACTAAAAATTAAACCTCATTTGATAGACAAATTTATTTGAAAGTAAGTTGTTAAATATAAAAATATACAAGTTATAAAATTCATGTATAAAATTAATCGAAAATTATATTAATAAAAATGTGAATACACATTAAATTCAATCTAAAATGTGAATTTTCATTCTCTCAATAATTTAAAGTTAATTAATAATTTGAAATTATTCCAATCAAAAAAAAAATAACAAAGGAAAATATGGAAATAATAAAAATTCTCATACCCTTCCTATAAAAATAAAATTTAAGTATGAAGGACGAAGGGAAAGGCTTCGGACTTCCCAAGTGCACTGTGCGCTCAAGGGAGAGAAGGAGGGCACATGGTGCAAGTCCAAAGGGCAAAGGGAAATGCTTCATACTTCCCAGGTGAATTGTGCAATTAAGGCAGAGAAGGAGGGATCAATGCACGCTCGTAAAGGCTAAAGGATAGAGGATTCAAGCCTTCAAGGTGTGCTCATGTGCTCACGAGGCTTAGGAGGGCACATGGCACAAGTATGAAGGTTGAAGGGTGAAGTTTAATTCCTTTGGAGTGCGTTCATGAACTCCAAGGGTCAAGAGGGTGCATGAAATATTGTGGAAGGCTAAAGGGTTGGATTTGAGGCCTTCAGGGTGTGCTCATGCACTCAAGGAGGGCACACTTCTTTGAGTCAAAGGAGTGCGCTCAAAGGAAGACTTAGTTTCTTGAAGGGCGTAATTTAGAAAGAGGAAGGGGAAAGGGATTAACGAGTGTAATTTTATCTCTTTGACGGTGCATGAAACACTTCTAAACAACGAAGGATTTCTGCTCAAGGATTGAGAGTGTGCTTTTGCGCTCCTAACCTCGGTGGGCTCATTTTGCAACTAAAATTTTTCTAAGTCTGGGATATAGGGTGATGTGTGAACATAATGAGTTTGGACATAAAACCATATGCGACACATACCAAATCATCAAGAGAACTCATACAACCTTGAACAATGATAAGTGTACATTAAAATTCCACTTTTTATGCATTTCCCAAGTACAACGAGTGAAGTATGTGCGATTGCGACCAAAATGTGTCGTTTTATAATCACAAATATGTTACAATCATGAAATACACTTAAAGATGTTCTAATCAATGCGATGACAGTTGAGAACATGCAACAACACTTGAAACACATAGAATAGCATGATAAAACACTTGAAGATCAATGTGACACTCGATATGAATGTGATAGTAGGCTCCAAAATTTGAATGTAGTGAAATGCTTGGAGGGTGTTGTATTAGTGACAACACTTGGTGACACAATGGGCAACCTTCAACTTCTTTGTATAGGAATATATTCCGGTTAAAGGGTCAAACCTTTAGGAAGTATTGATTTCCTTGATTCCCCCCTTTCGACTTGGTTATATACATAACATCTCACTTTCTTCTACTTGGTTTAACACACAAAAGATACATCGTATCACAATTGTTTCAATCTAGGAAAGGGTAATATGCGCGATGAGTTCCTGATATTCATAGTATGAGTTTTCATCTCTCGTGCTTCTACACTGCCAACAGGCCTGGATAGTACCCCGAAGAAGTCACTTTAGCAGTACAAATATTTCTTTGCTACCAGTGAGCCTGGACAATACCCTAGCAAAGTTGGTTGCTTCACCTCCCTATGCAGGAAGCCTTTCTCTTCTTTCAACCTTTGTTTATGTATTTAATAGGACTATGCATCGAAACTTATTATTTTCAATGGGAAGAAGAGGGATATTGACTTATTGAGAGTACATGATATTTCCCCTTCAGAGAAGTATTATAGACCTTTGATATTGCTTTTCTTGCTTTAAATTTTCCCCTTATCCCTTATATACTAGATTGGAGAAGCGTTCATACACAAGTAGATTTACACCAAGTTGAGTAGTTTATATACTATCATAAGCATGGATATAATAGGTTCCCTCAAGGTTATCCTTTTGGATGAGTCATATTTTCCATCTAGACTTAGCTCAACCTATGGAATTTTCCCAAAGAAAGAAGGAGAACGAAAAAACCCAAGCATTGTGGTTGTCACACTTCTATTTTATTACACCATAAAGTCATTTCAAGCCATGCACTTTTACACGAGGGTCTTATTTATGTATAATAACCAAGAAACATGACAAGACACGACATGACTAACACAATACACTTACAACTATACGAAAAGAGAAACATGTAGCTGCTATTTAAAAAAATGCTTCAAATGTCATCCATTTACAGAAAGGGGTTTGTTAAAAATGACAACTAGGGCCAAACTCCATGTGGGTCATCTTATTAATGGCAATTGATATTTTTCTTGGATCCTTCTTATTGAGAGGTGTAGGATTGATCTAAAGATCATCCGATTCTGATAAGTATTCATGGAGTTATGAATTTATTTGCATTATAAGGCAATTCGTCAAGTTGAGCCAACAACCAAATAAACCCCACATGCGGTCAACGTTTTAGTATAAATAGAGTTGGCCTTCAAGTAATTTCAGCACACTTGGGATCTCTTCCTCTCTCTACTTGCCTTTGGGTTTTAGTAGGAGGAGAGATCCTAAGGAATGACATTGCCCTGATCCAGAGGGCAGAAAGCTAGAAAAGCTGAAAAAGCTGGAACTGCCGAAAATGCCAGAAAAGCCAGAATTGTCAGAAAAGCCGGAACTGTCGGAAAAGCTAGAACTTCCAGAAAAGCTGGAACTTCTGGAAAATCCGGAACTGTCAGAAAATCCAGAAAAGCTGAAAAAGCTAGAATTACTGGAAAAGCCAGAAACGTCGGGACTGCCAGAACTCTGGGGAACAACCGTAACTACCAGATCTACCAGCAACAACTCGAACTGCTAGAACTGCTAGGAACTACCGAAATAGTCAGAGCATATGTATTCGAAGAATATTAGCATGCAAGGGACAACTAACTAACATTGAGATAGTTGCATGGTACTTAGCAGAAAATAAACCAAGCATGCAATGCTACAACTAGCATGCAAGGGAAAACTAGCATGCAACAACAAGCATGTTAAGGACAACAAGCATGCTAGGGACAACAAGCATGAAAGGGATAACAAGAAAGCAAGGTGCAGCCAACACATAGGTCAGGATGGAAACATGGTGCAACAATGGCAGATAATGCAGTATAGTGATGGGTACAGTCATGATTAATGAAGTGCGATGAGATGCAACATAGTGATGATGGGTGCAACATGGTGCAGCATGGTGAGGTGCAGCATGATGATGAAATGCAGCATAATTATAGGTGAAGGAGTCACCTTGGAGAATTACTTGAAGCAACATGTCCTCAACTAATCTCAGGTATCATCTTCTTAGAGATGATCTATTCTCTTATCTAGATAAGTCAAAGTGTTGAATTTTGTTGTAAACGTACTCTCTCTCTCTCTCTCTGTTGAATTATTGAAGAACATATAAGAAGAATTTATCAAGGGTTTCCCCACATTGGGGTTTGTTCCTGGCTAGCACCACATCTTGTGTCCTCTTGTCTTGGCTTGTCTTCTACGATTTATGTTTATGTTCTATTTGAAATTTACTTTAATGTTGATATGATTGCTAATCTTGAAAGGATACAGAGCTAACTGTGGAAATTTAAATAAATTGCTCTAAGCATAGAACATACCTAAAATTAACATGGTATTACAGGTGAGGTGAAGACGATGCCCAAGCAAGAGTGAAAGAGAAATCACCAAAGACAGGTGGGAAAGGAAAAAAGTGTCAATGGATTCCTCATCCCTCTTCAAATTCACCAAGGGTGAAGTCGAAGCAGATAATATTATCATAATTGCGCAACGGAATATGGCCTACCTAAATATAACTTCATTGGAAGACCAAATCTCAGGGTGGAAGGAAAGGCAGATAACGCGTTCGACCATTATGTGAAGGAGTGTTCGAATGGCAGGGACAAATCACTTGATGATGATAACAACCATCCGAGGGACATCTTCAATGATTAAAAGAATCACAGGCAATGCAAGTCATCAAGGAAATGGCCGACTCTTCATAGAAAGAAAGGAACCCAAGGTATGTAGAATCAAATGTTGTCTATGATAAGATAAAGAAGTGTTATATTGTATTGGCCCTCTCCTTCAAATTATTTGGGAATATAACTTATAGATTACACTCTTCAAGGCACTTCATCAGATAGATGGGTACACTCTCTAATTTGGTAGATATGGAAACAATCATGGGATTATACTTGTGACTGATGCCACCTATCTTGGAAAGGGTGTAGGGAATGTTAACTCTCAACTGAATAAGGGTAACTCGATTCATTTACAAAATCTCTTTTATGTACCTGATCGTACGAAGAACCTGGTGTCCATCTCGGAAATGGAAGTCAAAGGTTTCAGGGTGGCTTTCATCGATGGAATGGTACGTGTTAAAAAATATAATTGTCAAAGATTCTTTTCCTCATGGATTCAGGGTTGGAAATTTGTATCACGTTGCAGGATGGTCAATTAGAGATCATGTCAATTGACATATTGCATCTATAACATCGAAGGTCTAGCTATGGGGCCCTACCTGATGTGAGTCAGATGGTGATAGGGATGTCTGAATTCCAGTAAATCATGAAGGTACATGTCTGAGATGTACCGAAGAAAAATCTTATAAGGGGACCATTCGCCTCATGCAGCAGGTCCACAGGTTTGGAACAACTCGAGGAGTTTGAGATTCATGATCAGGAATCTCATGTATACAGATGGAAGAAATCCCTCTATGGCTTGAAGCAAAACACCCCGAGCATAGTATGAGAGGATTGATAGCTGTGTGATGAAGCTGAATTCACTAGGAGTGAAACCGATCCAAACCATTACTCGAAGGTTGTGGATGACAAACCTCTCACACCAACACCTTATGAGGACGACCTATTTCTAACAGGTGCAAACCCTCTCATTTGCAGAAGTAAGAGGGAGTTGGATCTCGGATGTGGAATGATAAACTGCAATCTTGTGACTACCTCAAGGATCTTAACTTTTAGAAGTTATATGGTATTGATGTCGGACCATATTTGGGAAATGCCTCTGAGTTTCATAAACTCATTAGTGTTGATGTTCTTGGTGAAATTTAGTCCATACATATGTTTTGCAGTTAGCATGGTGAGCTCATATTTGGTTGAGCCTCAATGGATTAGTGCCAAGAATCTTCTAAGATATCTTCGGGGCATAATCTCTCATGGATTGAGATACACTACTGGAAATATGAAACCGAATGAATATTCGAATGTTGACTGGGCAGGCAGTGTGGAGGATCTCTAGAGCACTTCTCATTGCTGGCTCTCTTTGGATTCTACTTCGATATCATGGATGAGCAGGAATTAGGAGTCGGTTGCTATAAGCACCGCCGAGACCGAATACATAGCTATGAGTATGTTCTTGTATGAAGCTGCATGGCTGCAGAAGCTCTTAAGTGAGCTGTCTGTACACATGATGAATACCACTATGATTCCATGTGACATCTAGAGGGGGAATTTGATTATTGAGGAATCATGTATTCGATGATTTCTCCAGTAGATAGACATCAGATACTACCTTATCTGCGATATGGTAAGTCAATGAGTGAGGAGGCTCCATCGCCTTGACACTGATGTACAGGTCGCAGACATTTGTTCTCCGTGGTGACTATGGAATAGGATGATTAGTTCTCCTGTGGGTCAGGATGATTTGTTCTCTGTGGCAACTGTGGAAAAGGATGATTAGTTCTCCTGTGGGCGAGGATGATTAGTTCTCTGTGGCATCCACTGAGAAGATGATTCGTTCTCCTGTGGACAGGATGATTAGTTCTCCTGTCAAGGCATCCTACCCATGCAATCTGGGACTAATGGGAAATACATCTCATCTAATCAATCAGTAGGGAAATGAGGATAGGGACCATAATAGTACTATCGATGGATGCATCGTTGTATCTACTGTACTCCCTATGCTAGGATGACCTCCATTGATCTGGGATCAGTATGAGTGGTTTGAGACACTCTCCTGTGACATTGATATGGGATTAATGAAACTGATATGGGATCAGTACGAGTGGTTTGAAACACTCTCTTGTAACATTGATTTGGGATCAATGAAACTGATTTGGGATCAGTATGAGTGGTTTGAGGGACTCTCTTCTGACATTGATTTGGGATCAATGAAGCTGATCTGGGATCAGTATGAGTGGTTTGAGACACTCTCTTGCGATATTGATCTGGGATCAATAGAACTGAATTTGGGTCAATAAGAGTGATGTGACACACTCTCTTTAGATGAAACTAACTTTGGGTCAGTAGAGAATGGTATGCGACATTCTCGATCAATTCTTCTTCATGGTTCAGCAGAGTAGAGCTCAGCAGATCAAAGCAGAGTAGAGCAGAGTAGAGCTCATTAGGTCAGAGAAAAGCAGAGTAGTACAGGGCACTCATGGCAGAGATAGTACAGTTAGACATATGGATCAACGAATGGAGTTCTCCCTAGTTGAGAGGGAGTGTTAAAATTGGAAACTAGGGCCAAACTCCATGTGGGTCATCTTATTTATAGTAGTTGATGTTTTTCTTAGATTCCACTCATCAAGATGTGTAGGATTGATCTAAATATCATCCAATTCCGATAAGTATTCATGTAGTTATGAATTTATTTGCGTTATAAGATAATTCGTCAATATTGACCAGCAACCAAATAAACCACACATGTGCTCAACGTTTTACTATAAATAGAAGTGGCCTTCAATTCATTTCAACACACTCAGGATCTCTTCCTCTCTCTACTTGTCTTTGGGTTTTAGTAGGAGGAGAGATCCTAAGCAATAATGTTTCCCTAATCTAGAGGGTAGAAAGCTGGAAAAGCTAAAAAAGATGAAACTGCTAGAAGAGCCGGAAATGCCAGAAATGTTGGAACTGCTAGAAAAGTCGGAACTACGGGAAAGGCATAGCTACTGGAACTTCCAAAAAATCTAGAACTTCCAAAAAATCCGAAATTTCCAGAAATGCTGGAACTGCGAGAAAAGCTAAAAAATTCAGAACTGCTAGAAAAGCCAGAACTGCGAGAAAAGCGAGAACCACCGAAAAAGCTGGAAACGCTGAAAAAGCCAGAACTACCAAAACTGCCAAAAAAGCCAAAACTACTGGAAAATCCAGACCTGCCGGAAAAGATGGAAATGCTGGAAAAGTCGGAACTGCCAGAAAAGCAGGAAAAGATGGAAATGTCGAAACTACTGGAACTGCTGGAAAAGCGAAAACTACTGGAAGAGCTAGAACTGTTGGGACTACCAGAACTACTGTGAACAAATGGAACTACCAGAACTATCGGCAACAGCTGGAACTGCCAGAACTAGCGAGAACTTCCAAAATAGCCAGAGCATTCATCTTCGAAGGAGAGCAGCATGCTGGGGACAATAAGCAAGCAAGGTGCAGCCAACACATAGGTCAGGATGGCAACATGGTGCAACAATGGAACGCAATGTAGTACAGTGATGGGTACAGTCATGATTAATGAAGCGTGATGAGATGCAACATAGTGATGATGGGTGCAACATGGTGCAACGTGGTGAGGTGTAGCATGATTACAAAATGCAGCACAATAATAGGTGACAGAATCACCTTGGAGAATTACTTGAAGCAATATGTCTTCAACTGATCTCATGCATCATCTTCTTAGAGATGATCTATGCTCTTATTCATATAAGTCAAAGTGATGACTTTTGTTGTAAATGTAGTATATCTCTCTCTCTCTCTTTGTTGAACTATTGAAGAACATATAAGAAGAATTGATCAAGGGTTTCCCCAAATTAGGGTTTGTCCCTGGCTAGTGTGACATCTTGTGTTCTCTTGTCTTGGCTTGTCCTCTCTGATTTATGTTTATGTTCCATCTGTAGTTTACTTTAATGCTGATGTGATTGCTAATCTCGAAACATTATGGAGGTAACTGTGAAAATTGAAATAAATTGCTCTAATCATAGAACATACCTAAAATTAATAGGGTTCAATCCTCTCGTGTAAGGATTTCATCTTGAGTGTATTATAACCGAGCCTTTATTCGATGGTGAAAGGTATGATCCACTAAGGTTGGAACTTCGTGTGTTTTCCCTTTTCTTCATGTGGTTTATCCCACTTCAGTACTAGGTCACCCACACCAAAAATATTTTCTCCTGTTGATTTTTTATCAAACCAGTGTTTCACATGGTTTTGGTGACCAAAAAACATCTCTTTCAAATTGATCCTTTCTTCCTCGAGTTTGAGTAAAGTGTCTATCTTGCTCTGAACGAAAAGGCAAGGTCTACCTTGTGACTCTTAAGAGAGTTGCAAGGCTGGAAGATACATGTTCGGGAGAAAGATAACTTCTTTACCATAAACCAGAGATAGCGAGGTATTTAGGGAAGGCTTAGGAGTTACACAGTCAACCCATAATGCATTGGTCAATGCATTATACTAGTTCCTTTTCTCATAGAAGATGGGTTTCTTGATTATGTAGATAATACTTTTATTTGCCGATTCAACCGAACCATTTTCCCGTAGGTAATAATTAGATTCATGTTTTAATACAATCCCATTTCCTAATGCTAATTCATAAATTTTAAATGATGAAAAATAAATCACATTATCAAAGACAAGTGATGTTGGAATGCCAAACCTGGTTATAATATTATGTTGCAAAAAGTGGATGACTTCCTAGTCATTTACTTCTCTCAAGGGAACTGCTTCTGACGACCTAGTGAAATAGTTTGTCATTGTTGGAATATATGAGTGTTTCTTTGATGAATGAGGATAAAATTATCCAATAACATCTAGGCCACAATGTTGGAAAGGTTCCTCAACTGCTACTAGTAGTAGTGGGGTGACTGACCTCTGATCTCAGTTGATGCACCTTTGACGAGCTAGGCACTTGTGAATATAAGTGTGAGCATCTTTGAATAACATGGGCCAAAAATAACCAACCCTCATAACTTTATGCTGTATAATGTCTCTCGCATAGTGACCACATGCTTATCCATTATAAAAGTCTTTGAGTACCTTCTTTGTGTCCTGTGGCTCAAGGAATCTTAACAAAAAACAATGTTGTGGTTCTTTTTGAAAATCCCTCCATGAACTAATTAGTAAGATAGAGATTTTAAGTGGATTCCCCTATTCTATTTATTTGATAGGTGCACAGGAAAGGTTCCATGCTCTATAAATTGTTGTATGTTATCATACCATGGCGGTATAGACGTGGATTGGGGGACATGTTAATTTCTATTTCCTACTCCCACCATAAAATATGTGCCGAGGAGAATCTCTTGCTTTAGTTGCTAGCTTACAAAGTCCATAACCATTTATGGTATGAACTCGTTTGAACTCCAAATCATATTCTTGTAAGGAGGTCATCCAATTTTCCCTCTTCTCACACAGCTCCTGCTGCACAAACAATGTTCTTACTGCTGGACGAGGTACAAATACGATATTGAGAGCTTTTAAAATATAAGGCCTGAAATACTTAAGTTCCTTGTATACAACATATGCTTGTTTGTTGATGGTAGGGTAACTTAATTCTTGCCCTTTTAGGCTGGAACTCATAAAAGAAATAGGCTACTCATTTAACTCAACATCCTTTTGAGTCAATACGGACGCAATCAACAAGTTCAAAGAGAAGGTATAAAGTGAGAAGTATTTGCCATAGTATGGACTGAATGATGCAAGTGCATCAACAGTTTGCTGATTTATTTGAGAGAAAGCATCCTTTTCCCATTTATCCCATTTATATGTTACATATTTCTTAATCCTCTCCTATATAGTCTTAACTATCTAAGTGTAATCATAGATTATATTTCTTAGGAAATTTATCTTTCCTAAGAAAGACTACATAGCCTTCATATTCACTGGAAATGGGATATTTAATGAATATGACTCTCTCAAGGTAAATTTTAATTCCACTCTTTGCAATGATGTGCCATAAGAGAGTCCCTTTAGACACACCGAAAATATTTTTCTTGGGATTAAGAGAAATCCCATACTTTCAACACCTCTCAAATATCTATTTTAGATGATGTACATGATTTTATATTCTCTTTGAAAACATAGTAACATCATCTAAATAAACAACTACGGTATGACCAATAAGGCCATGGAAATAAATGTCCATTTCTCTTTGGAAAGTGGCACCAACACTCCTAAGTTTGAATGGAATCCTGTTGAAAGTAAATGTTCCCCATTTGAACATGAAGGTAGTTTTCAATAGATTAGGTTTCACTACTAGCACTTGATTATAACGAGATAAACCATCTAGTAGCGAAAAAATCTTAGACCTAGATACTCTCTGGAGGATCTGTTCGATGGATGGCACTAGATAGTTGTCTTTATTAGAGGCCCGATTGAGATTGCAAAAAGATACACATAGCCTTATTTCACCAGAATTCATTCTAACTGGGACCAAATTTGAAATCCAAATGGAGTGTCTGACTTTAAAAATGATCTGATCATCCAAAAAATTTCTCAATTCCTTTTGGATGAGGGGTTCCAGCATTGGATGAACTTTTCTTAGTTTCTTCTATAAAGGTTTTACCCCTTCTTTTATAGGAATGATGTGTTCGATAATATGAGTATCATTTGTCCTTAAATCGTTGTATATCCATGCAAACACATCACAATATTGTTTGAATAGGTAGATAAACACCCATCGTTCTTATGGAGAACAACACATACCAAGGTTTACATATTTCAGATCTTCTTGATTTCCTAGCTTGACTTGTTCAAATGATAAATTTGAACTCCGAGTCTTTGTCTTGTTTGTTCCTTTAAATGAATTATGTAGGTCATATAAATTCTCTAGGGACACCACACCTTTAGGATTATTATTTCCTTGGCACTAGATACCTCATGTAGAGCCTGATCATGCTCATCCTATTCTATGCAAACATCTTTGAATATGTGAGGATTAGCCATAATGTGCAGTATCTATTGGTCATCATTGAAAACATCTAAATTAGTGATGTTGTCAGGCACATATGGTTTGTATATAATTTCAGTAGAAAAACCATTTCTCAGTGGTGAGATCCTAGTGGCTGCATTTGCTAATGCATATGCTACAACATTTCTAAGTATAGGAACATAAATAATATTAGAAGCTTTAAATGATTAATCAAACTCCATACCACTTGCAGATATTTTTTAATATTCTATGAAACACAGTGAATAGTATCCCGTACCTGAGTAGTGACCACCTCTGAGTCAACAATTACCTTAAGAATCTCTACCTTCATATCAATGGATTTCTTTAGTCCAAGTACGAGCGCTTCATATTTGATAGTATTATTCGTACACTCAAAGTACAGATGACATGAAAGGATATGTTTCTTATTACATTGGTCTATAAGTACACAACCTACCTCAGAGCCATCCTACATCTTTGAACCATCAAAATATAAAGTCCAAATATTATTGGCTACTAGGTTTCTTCCTATACTACAATTAGAATTACTATGTATGTCTATATTATAAGATTCATTTGCACCAGCTACAGAGAAAGGAAGGAGCTCTAGTTGTTTATCTAGTGGAACAGATGATGAATGTGATTGATAACACCCAATTTTGGTTCCTAAGAAACAATTTCCAAAGATTATATCGGCAAAAGAAACATGATCATTATGGCCTTCAAGTGGTGTCATGGTGTGTTTCATGTATGGCTCACTATTCACTCAATTCCTGCCCTTGTATGGAAATTATGCTTATAAAGCCATGGACTTTAAAGGAGATCGAGATTTGATGCTGCAACCTGACAGTCATTAGGGGCCTCAAGATAAGAATGTTTTTTAGAGTACTTAAAGTATTTTTTAACTTTTTAATGTTTATGTAATGTTTTTGATTTTATAGATCACCAAGTGCTAATATGAAGCGCTTGCTTGACGCATATGTGGCACTAGTGCGACTTGCGGGCATGCCTCGCTACACAAGGTGGGGGGACCGACTACCTAGATCTAACGTGGGTGTGGCGGCTTCCTAAGATGGAGATGATGCGAAGAGTCTATGCGAAGTTTTGAGGAAATTCAGAGGCCTGAGCATGGGTGTTCCTCCTCTTCCCATGAGGGAGATCCCTTCCCATATGCAGCGACACACCGTCCATTTTCTTGAGTGATTTCTAGTTCCTCTTAGGAGGTTAGCTAGATTTTTTTTTTAGATTTCATGAGTAGTAGACTCTTAGCAGTACAGGTGTTACAACAAGCCTTAATAGAGCCATTTTGCACTTAAAACATCCAAGTTTTGGGAATTTTCTAATGTGAAACAGTAGATTTGATATATATATATATATACAGAGAGAGAGAGAGAGAGAGAGAGAGAGAGAGAGAGAGATTGACACTTTTATAATGTAAATGTTTTTTAATGTTTTTGTAAATTTTTAACTATGTAAATATTTACTTTCATGCATGTATCTATAATAAACAAGAGAGGTGTCAATCTAATACATAGTTTACTAATGAGTCACCCAATGCATTAAATTCTCGAGGAATGTGTTCATATGTAATAAACTCAAATTGACGTTCTAAGAGTCGTACCTTAAATAATAACGTAACAATATTGGATTTCGAATGTGATAATGATTTTTCAATTGCATAACGACAAGTTGAGAGTCTAACCTGAACACCAACATTAGGGGAATTTTGAGGTCTAAAATGGGCCTCCTAAGAAAAATCTACAACCAAAATAAACTTTATAAGAACCAATAGGATTCAATATGATGATGTCAACCATGCGGGATGATTCACCATCTTTAGATTAAAAGGGTAAAAAGATAAAAAGATAATAAAATAATAAAACTATTTTTTCAACTTGTATTTCAACTTATCTCCTTAAGGTTTTATTCAAATTTTGAGAGGGAGTGCTTGTTGTATGCAAAATTTAATTTCTCATCCAAGGAGTACCCATGTTGGATATTTTCGATGGACACTACTACAAGAAAAATGAGAAATACATGAAAAAACATGTTTGCAATCATGTTTTTAATGTATTTCTCATTTTTGTGTAGCAGGGTCTATCAAAAGTATGCAACATGGGTAATCCTTGGATGAGGAATCAAATTATGCATCCAAAACGTGTTTTCATTTGAAATGTGAGTAAACCCACAAGGAGATAAGTTGAAAATAAAGTTGCAAAAAATAGTTTTTTCTTTTTTCCCTCTAAAATTTGATGATATAAACTAATCTTATGTTATTATTTTCACTATTATTTTATAATTTCGTGAGGAGGCCCATTTTATACCTAAAAAATCCCCTAATTATTGAAGATGTCGCAAGATGACACTTTAGTGAGAAGTGATATTATAGACATATACTTAGCAATACTGTTGGTGGCGGTGCCACTCCCCCAGAACAAAGTAGTTTAAATTACGTGTCTAAATGACCCAAGCAATTGATGAAATGTGTCATGTGTGATGGTTGGAACCATTCGCATATCCTATGTATAGTAAGGGTGATGAAGACATCTGCACAACGAGAAACATATATGAGACAAATACTCCCAAATTCCAAAAATCCATTCATTGCAAAAAGAAGCAAAACTTATAAATACATAAAATTACAAAGCTCATGCCTAGTGCAATACTAGGCATAATACGTTTTCAGATAGAGCCCATTTCGAGGCTCCGCGAGTGGCATTCCTTCACTGTCCTGAATTTCATAGGAAACTTTTGAGAGGGCTTTGGTGACGACATATGGATCGATCCATAATGGTTGAAGCATTCCTACCCCCAAGAGGTCGTGTTTCTAATCATAGAGTAAAACAAGGTTGTCTTCTTGGTAAGAATGAGGCTTGACATTTTTGTCATATTGGGATTTGACCCAACACTTATGGGCTTCGAGTTCTAGTGTGGCATCTCAGTGGGTCTCATCGATCTGATTGAGATATAGCAAGCATTCTTCTTCTATAGTAGTGTCGGGCAAGAGTTCAACAATGAGTTTCAATGAAGTAATCTGGCACTTGATATGTAGTACCACTTCCAGGTTATAAGTGAGGTGGAATGGTGTAAAGCCTGTAGCAGTTTTGACCGAAGTTCGGTACACCCACAATGGAGGATATAATGTATTGTGCCAGTGAGTTTTGTGGTTACCTACTAATTAGCCGATCATGGTTTTTAGGATGCCATTAATGGCTTCCACTTGTCCATTAGCCTGGGGATGATAGGAGGAGGACTGTTCCTACTTAAAATTGAGAAATTATGTTAAGTCAGACACCATGTGGTTATGAAAGTGAGAACCATGATCTGTAAAAATTGTGTGGGGCACACCCAAATGACAGATCACCTCATTGAACGAGAATAACACCACAATCTCTCCATAGGCCCAGAAAGTGGGAATGGCTTCAACCCATTTCGTAAACTAGTCCACAACACCAATAATGTAGTTGTGTCCAACAAAGGAAGTGGGGTTTCATTTAAAAAGTCAAAACCCCATTTGGAAAAGGGGCCGATGGATATAATCAGGTGTAAGGG
>APFE031641359.1:5732-27478 GCA_000404065.3 Pinus taeda
CCGACTTAATGACTTAGCATGTCCTCATGCTAACCCTGAAGTGCTTCCTTTAAACTCGGTCCCTGCCTGTACCTCTGCTGCCTTGAGTAATGTGTCTACATTCTTCTTCACCTGGGCATCTTTGTGGTCATGGAGCTCTTGCTTCAGCCTTCTGTACTTTTCCTTGAGGGTCTTCTTTTGGTTGTACCACTTGGTGGCCCACTTGCAAATGTCTTTCTGCTCAGCTTCCAGCTCATTAACCCGCTCTTTTAACTTTTCATTTTTCTTTTGAATTTCTTTGCTCTGTCTACGGAGCATTTCATTTTCCTTTTTAATAACTTTCTCTAACATATTGGCCTCCATGAGCTCCTCTTTTAGTTTTTCGATTTGTCTTTCTAATTTCTTTTGCTTCTTACTGGGGGGTGGTGACCCTCTTTCCTGTTTGTTATTGCTCTTGACCTCTATATCAGCTCCTGGGGGTGAATGGCTTTCAATATCCACATCGACTCCTGGCCTAGGTGGTGAATAATCACTGCTCTGAATGTCCATCTGTATAGGTGCATTAGATTCTTCTTGTAACTGAATTTTCGATGCCCTTCTCGTTCTTCTTGAGTAAGTGGTGAAGACTTTGTCTTGTTCTGCCCTTTTTGCATCTTCCTTTCTCATTTTTCTGGTCCTTATGCTGCTCACAAGTGGGGGTATCTTGTTAGCTTTGGATGAAGCTGGAATTTCCTCATCAATGTCTTTCATAAACCCTGAGTTCTCTTGTGATTTCTCTTTGTCTTCCTCATCCCTGATTTGGTTGGCAGCTAAGAACTCCTTCCATGTTTTCCCTCTTCTTTGCATTTCATCTTCAATGAGAATTTTGATTAAACCAAAATGGTATAAACTTTTATCCTCGTTTCCTTTCGACTTCTGAATAGTTTTGGACATCTTGGTTAGGCTCTGCAATAAGAAATATGGTAAACTAATGACACATTGTTTCTTTATGTGCAGCAACAACTTGATGTGATACAAATAGAAAATGCTGTAGCGGCCCTCACAGGTCACAAACGTCTGAAGTATGTAAACCATTTCGTCCCAAGGATGCACTAGCCAACTTCTTGGGACACCCTTCTTCCAATTTTCCGCTGAGACTCGTGACCTGGACATGAATTGGGTCCATGATTTTTCTTTGAACTGTTTGGTTTTGAAGTATTTTTCTCCCTCTGGGCTAACCCCTGTTGCTTGGGCAATGGTGTCCTTTGAGACCCTGAATGAGAAAGTGCCTATCAAGGCCTTCTCCCCATTAAACGTGAAGGCAAATTGCTTGGCAACTTCTTCGTTGCTTCCATGGAATTTTTCTAAGAAGGGTAGCCATTGTATTTCCCTCAGAATCGAAATACAGTCCTCGTGGTACTGAGAGCTATCAAATACATTTGGCTCGACCCTATTTGTCATCTTGGCAGAGGGTCGAGCTTCCTAACTTGCGAATTTGACAAGGAGGTCTGAGTTTATTACCTGAGATAGTCGCTCCTTTAATGTTCACTGTAATGCTGGGTCGGTTTGTTATGTAGCTCGACGAGATTCAAAACCGGATGCGTTCTCTGCCCTCGGTCCTTGCTATGGAAGCTTATGCACCAGCGTATGCAAATGGAGTTATACACCAACATATATAATCCTGAGAACGAGTACAATGACCACTGTTTTCTCCTTTGTTAATGAAGCTCGATTCAGAATGTATTCAATTTCAAAACAGAGGAATAATGATAGTATCACTTGCATAAATGTTATGATAGGAGCGATGAGAGGTGTATGTACGTCGGGTGGTGAATCATCATTCGGCCCATGCAACTTAATGAATAGGCCTGTTGTCGCTTGCCTTGGTATAATTACCCTTTTTAATTTTATTTTTTTTTATTAATTTTTTTCAAAAATATTGCCACGTGTCCTGTTGGTACTCTTCTAATGGGAGGTGTAGATTTAGGAAGTGGATATGGTGGTAAATGGCTGTAGGATGCTTAGGGAGTATTGGAGTGAGGGATGAATGAATTTTAAAGTAGGAAGTAGGTTGGGGTAGGGAAGAATTAGGGGAATAAGAGAGGATGGGAAAATGTGCCTTTGGAATTAATTACTAACAGTCATAGCTATTAGAATTAACATAAAAATTAATCTAAGAAATTAAGTGTTAAAAACAAGGAATGCATTACACTGTTTGACTGTTGTTGCATTGACATGCTGAGTAGAGCTAACTTTTGACTGTTGTTTGATTTTTTGCTGTTCATAACAGGTCCCTTGAGGTATGCAACAGGTCCCTCTGCAGTGCTGAAGATGTTCATGCAATTCTTTGTGTGCATGCAGGTGCTGCTGAGCTTGGGTGCTTGATTGATGAAGTCTTGTAGAAACTTGCTGAAGCTGTATTGAAGTGATTTTCTCTTGAAGTATCAATCTCCTAACAGGTCCCTTTTGTACGTCTAAACAGGTCCCTTACTGCTGATATTACTGCTGGTGCTGGTAGCATGGTCTTCTTGGACAGAACAGGTCCCCCTGCATGATATTTACAACCAGGTCCCTCTGATATAAAACAATGACAAGACAACTTATTCATTGAAGTCTGGAATGGTGGAACAAACCGTTTGGAAAAGTTACAATGATAAAATATTTTTTTATTTTTTTTTACAATGGAGAGATAAGAAAATAAGAATACTGATGCTCCTCTCCCCCACAAAAATTTTGACTTGTCCTCAAGTCAATATTCAGCTGAAACATGAAACAGTGATAAAGAAAAAGAATTCTTACCCGCCAACGAATTGGTTTTCAAGTAGGAATTCGAGGTTAGAGTGTGCCAGAATCTGGTTTTCACATCTAACCCATTTATTATTATTTTTTTCTTTTTATGTTTTTTTTTTTCTATTTTTTTTAAATTGAAAGAAAATAAACTAAGGCTGGGATACTGTAGCTGAGGGCTGCAGTATCTCAACCTCACTTTGTTGAGAAACTGTGTGTAGAAAATCTTCCTTGCTGATGGGCTTGGTATAAAGTTTCAGGTGATGACCATTGACAGTGAAGGAATGGCCTTCTCCATCAATAGTTGTGAGCTTCACAGATCCATTGTCATAAACCTGAACAATTTCATAAGGGCCCATCCAATGGGTGGTAAACTTGGCTTTATGGTCTCTAAACTTAGAGTCAAAAAGTAGAGCCCAATCACCTTCCTTGAATTGCTTCTTCTTGATATGTGCATCATGCCACTGCTTCCTTTGCTTTTGCATGAGGATGGTGGTCTCCTCTGCTTGCTACCTCATTTCATCCAGCTGGTTAAGCTGCTGGATTCTTTCTTTTTGTGCCTCATCCAAGTCAATCTGTAAATCAACAGCCAGTTTAAAAGTATGAATCTAAAACTCAATAGGAAGCATTACCTCTTTACCGTACACCAACTAATATGGTGTAAATCCCGTAGTATCCTTCCATGTGATTCTGTAAGCCCAGAGTGCATCTTTAAGCTTTTCTTCCCAATTCTTCCTGTTCATGGCAACAATTTTAGTAATGATACCCTCCAAAGTTTTGTTTGTAGATTCCACCTGCCCATTGGCCTGTGGATGGTAAGGTGTGCTTTTCCTATGCTTGATCTTATATTTGTCTGTGATATCCTTGACTAACTTGGAGGTGAATTGGGTACCTTGATCAGTTACTATCTCCCTTGGCACTCCGTATCTAACAAAAATCTCTTCAAACAAAAAATTGACAACTGTGTGTTCGGTGGCTCTTACCAGTGCTTTTGCTTCAGCCCACTTTGTGACATAATCAGTACATACTAAGATGTACTTCTTACCATTGGAGGATGGGTTGATAGGTCCTACGAAGCCTAGAGCCCATTTTTCAAATGGCTCTAGGTGAACTTGGGGCTGAAGAGGCATCTCATCGGTAGCTGTTGGCTTGCCCATTCTTTGGCAAATGTCACAACTCTTTACATACTTCTTGGCATCCTTGAAAATGGATGGCCAGTAGTATCCAAGAGTTAGAACTTTGAACGTTGTCCGCTTAGCTGCAAATGCCCACCACACGGTTCATCATGGCAAGATTTTAAAATATCAATTACCTCATCATTTCTTACACATCTTCGAATGATCATGTCATAGCCAGTGTAAAATAGATCGCCATTGAGCCATGAATATCTAGCACTTTGTTTGACTAGTCTTTTCCTTTTGTTTGTGGTAAAGTGTGGAGGGGTCCTTCCTGTAGACAAGTAATTAGCCAAATCAGCATACCAAGGATTGACTATAGAAATGGAAAATAAATGTTCACCGGGGAAAGAATCTTCGACTGGAACAACCTCACCTTGGTTTTGCAATCTAGAGAGGAAATCTGCCACCTGGTTCTCTTTACCTGGTCTATCTAACACGGTGATGTTGAATTCCTGTAACAATAGTAACCATCTGGTAACTATGCCATTGGTTATTGGTTTGTTCATTAAATGTTTTATGGCAAAATGGTCAGTATGCACAAAGACTTCATAACCAGTTATGTAATGTCGGAATTTGTTCACAACATATATGATAGCAAGTGTTTCCTTCTCTGTGACCGTGTAGTTTAACTCTGCAGGTGTTAGATTTTTGCTAATGAAGTAAATGGCATAAGTGCAAGATTCTTCTTTCTGGCCTAATGATGCACCTACTGCAGTGTCAGATGCATCTGTAAAAATATGAAATGGTAAGCTCCAATTAGGCCCTCTCAAGATTGGTGCAGTTGATAATTTCTTTTTGAGCAATTCAAATGCATGTTGGCAATTTTCATTCCAACTAAAAAGTACATCCTTTGACAGAAGTTTAAACAAAGGTAAAGCTATCTTACTAAAATGTTCAATGAATCTCCTATAATAGCTTGCGTACCCAAGAAAACTTCTTACCTCTCTTTTGTTCTGTGGTATGGGCAAATCAACAATAATCTGGATCTTTGCTGGGTCAACTGTGATCCCTTGAGAGGAAATATAGTGGCCTAACACTATCCCTTCGTTCAACATCATAAAACACTTTTCATTGCTAAGGGACAGGTTAGATTCAATACATCTTTTTAAAACTCTCTCAAGGTTTTCTAATGTATGGTCAAAATGAATTGCCGTATACTGAAAATTCATCCATATACACTTCAACACAATCATGAATTAAATCAGTGAAAATAGCTAGTACAGCTCTCTGAAATGTAGCTGGGGCATTGCAAAGTCCAAACGGAAAAACATTGTAGGCATAAGTTCTCCAAGGACAGGTGAAGGTGGTTTTGTCCTGGTCTTCTGGGGCTATCCTTATCTGGTTGTAACCACTGAAACCATCAAGAAAAGAGAATGATGATTTTCCAGCGAGGGTGTCTAAGACTTGGTCGATAAATGGTAGTGGAAAATAATCTTTAAGCGTGGCTTTGTTCAGTTGTCGGTAATCAACACAGATGCGCCACTTACCATTTTTCTTGGGCACTACAACCAATGGGGATACCCACTGACTGTCAGAAATAGGATATATGAAATTGACTCTCAATAGTTTTTGTAACTCTTCTCTGACAATATCTTGAAGCACGGGGTTCATTCTTCTTTGTGGTTGCCTCACTGGTTTAATAGTGTTGTCTGTGTAAATATGGTGAGTGCATGTGTCAGGATGAATGCCATGCATGTCGGTATAATCCAAAGCAAAGGATTTCTGGTATTTCCTCAAGAGTTGGATTAATTTTTCTTGTTGAGTTGAGTCTAAATGATTGCCTATGTTCAAAGTTTTCCCTGGACTGATCTCTATAACTTGACTCTGAGTGTTGGTGATGGATTGAACTGGAAATATGTCATGAAAGGTGGTTTGCAAAGATTGGATGGTGCATGTCTCCTAAAAATTTTGAGCTAAAAGCACATCTGCAGCGTGATATTGGTCATGTCTCAAATTTTCAAAAATATCTGGTTGAGCAAGAAATAGTTCTACCAAATCATTATTGTCATGTTCTTGGAAATCATAGATTTGGTCAATGCTAAAAAGGGGTTGTACTTCGTTTTTGTCATTAAATTTGTCATCAAGCCACAAATTATGTGTTACTGCTGGTGATTGTGCCGATGGGTAGAGGGTGAGTTGTTTTCTTTCAGTCCCTCTCGAAATGATCATGTTGCCGGATCGACATCCTATAAATGCATCAGCAGTCGCTAACCATGGCCTACCAAGAATGATAGGGTGTCCTCCTAAATTGGATTTGGGTTGGAGGACTAAAAATTCTACCGGATACTCCCAAGAGTCCAGTGAGACAATTATGTCTTCCAAAATCCCTTCAGGAATCACTTTAGACCTATCAGCTAGTTCAATAACAATTGTTGTATGTTGCAGATTGGTAAGCTGAAGTGTTCTCATGGTCTCTAGAGTCATGACATTAATTGTGGCTCCAAGATCTATCAAAGTGTTTGGAATTTGTATGTTGTTAATGATGGTGGTTACTTTGGGAATTCCAGGATCAACATACTTCTCTATGGAAATGGTAATGGTCATAAGTCCTGCTAAATGTCCTATGACATGAATAGTTTGAGGATCAATCCTTTTTCTAGCAGGCTTCTTAAGGCACATGTCTTTGATGGCTTTAGTGTAGATAGGAATGTCTTTTATAGCTTGTAGTAACAGGATTTTTATATAGACATTTTTAAGCTCATCTAAGACATCAAACTGTGGTATAGACAATGGAGGTTTGATTTGGACCAATCGATCTGGAAAAGGTGGATTCAATTGTTGCATTTGCTTATCACTGATGTCATCGTTTGATTTCTTTTGATTTGTTATCTCTCTTTCATTTTCTATGTTTTCTTCTCGCCTATCTGTTATTGGAGAATCTTTCTAGAGTACCTTGCCAGACCTTAAGTTGATGTTCTGCAAAGGTAGTGTGGAATATGAAGTTCCCTCTTCTATATTGTAGGCTGGCCTCTCTGCTCTATTATTCGGATTCGGGACAGTTTGAGCAGGAATTTGTGTGGGTCTGGAAGGTTGTGAGTTAGCTGGGAATTGGAGTTGTGGTGGATTTATTGGTGGAGGAGCAGGCAGTGCTTGTTGAGTAGGTTGAGGTGGATAAACAGCGTGCTGAGGATACTGCTGATATGGTTGAGGACGTGGATATTGTTGGTATGGTTGTGGATATGGTGGGTATGATTGAGGATATGTAGGATAAGATTGAGAATACGGTTGAGATGGTCTCCATTGTTGCTGTGGGTTGTTTTGGTGCTGCCATGGCATAGGTACATTCCATGAATTTTGTGCATACATTTGATCATTCACAGGAAATTGCAAGTTTTGATTTGGGAACATACCTTGAGGTGCTGGCCTTGGCTGCCATGGTCTTTTTGCGCCCATGTAATACATGTTTTCCATCTTTGCATTGGCTGCCATGTTATAGTTCTGCAAAACCTTAACTTTAGGACAGTTAAATATATCATGATGTTCAGTACAGAAAGCACAGACTTGAATGCTATCTAGTGGACAGTCCTTTAATGCATGTTTCTTCCGGCACTTGGGGCAGAAAATAGCCATTACCTGATCTTCAGCTTCTTTTTTCTTTTTGGCTTTTAAAGTGTCAATTTGGTTCCCTATTGTGCTTAATAAATCTGTCTTGAATTCTTTTAACAGGTTGCCTATCTCGGCCCTTGTGACACTTGTTGAATTGGACTTAGTGGCCTTGGATGACAAGGTTCTTTTTCCCATTTTAGCTTTACTCCTTGAATACTTTTCACATAGATCAGCGATTTCTTCAAAGGGTAAAACAGAAATGTCACCTTTACCCATCAAATTGAGGTCATCCATGTATTCTTCTCGGATACCTTTCAAGAATATTGTGCGGGTTAGTTCAAGAGGCATAGTTCGGTGTTCATATTTTTGTAAGTTGTAGATAAACCGTTCCAAGTATTCCTCTAAGGTTTCATCCTCTTGTTGGCTCATTCTAAAGATGTCATCTTTAGAGTCTTTGGATCTGCAATAGGGTTGATATTTCCTTAAAAATACTTTTCTCATACCATCCCAATTAGTGATAGTATGCTCACCAAGCCCCATGAACCATCTTAAGGCTGATGCTGTTAATGTCGCTGGAAAAAGTCTGAGCCTATGGGCATCATCAGTATAGCCATATGTCTGACATACAATGTCAAACTCGAACAAGAATGAGTCCGGATCTTCTGAAGCCATACCATAAAAGTTAGGTAGCACGGATGGAGGTATGTTCTTCATTTTGATCTCATCATCTTCTTGTGGTTCATGTATAGGAAAAGGAAAAGTTGACTCTTCTTCGTCTCTATGTCCTTGATGTGGTACTGATCCATCTCCTTCCTTAGCCATTCTAATAGGTTTCTCTATGTCAGAGTCGCTTGTTTTAAAGAGGAGATTAAAGAAAGATTGTTCGGTCAAAGTGCTACTTTCTCCTTGTGTGGAAGACCTAGGAAAGTACTTCTTCTGTGATTTATGTGTTAATAAAGTTTGCCTTTCGATGAGAGTAAGTCTCTGTCCTGACTTTTGTTTATCCTCTAATGCTTGTATGATGACCTCCTCAGCTGGTGTTGAATTCCTTAAAGAGTCTGCTCCTGATGATGATTGGTTAGTTTTTGAATGGCGGGGTGTTTTTATGAATCTACCCTGACTGTCTCTAAATCTAGGCATAAATGAACATGATTTCTAACTGTGTTTTTGTTTATTTTTATTTATTGAAATTTTTTTCTTTTCTTTTTAAATCCTTCAAGTATGCGTCCCCGACAACGGCGCCAAAATGTAGTGTCCTATCTAGGGTGCTAAACTAGGCTATATTTATTATCGACTAGGGTGCGTAGACTTAGAGGCATGTGTCTAAAGTATATAGACATAAAGGATCGTTAGCTAAGTCTAATCTACCTAGTTACAACATTGTCATTCAATTCATTATCAAACTAATGTATCACTATAAACCAAGATTCAATTCATTTATCAAACCAAAATGTTGTGTATCACTGTAAACCAAGATTTTAATCCCCTTACAGAGACATCATGCATAAAACCCCTGTTTAGCAATTACTCAGCATTCATTGACATTCATACAAGATAAAAATATATGGAAATCGTAAGCATAAGAGTTCATGACATTGCTTTACAAGACAACCAGGGATCGAATCCCTTATAGGATACGGTTCACGATCTCAGTGATGATCTATTCAAGCAAGATCACAAGCATAAATCATACGCATATCATAAACATAAATCAATTCTAATCACTGCATATATTTAATACCCTAAGCTGTAAATGAAAGAAAACCACAGTATACCACGTTAACGCAGGGCCCGTCCGCGTTCTAGAGGTATACTGGACTGTGATCATGCAATTATCAAATCAACGCAAGAGATTGTGACTGCAACGATGTCCTTAATATTAAATTCAAGACTCTGTTTTCAAAACAAAACAATGATAATGATAAAACTGACTGACTATCCAGAACTGTCTTTACATATGGTTCTACAACCCTTGAAAACGAATGTACATTCATGAGCAGGCTGTTGCTACTTTTACCATATCGTGATTTTTGAAAATGTTTCTATCCTAAACTGATTTCAAAAACGAAACAAAACTAAATCAATTTAAAATGTGTGTTGTTGCTGCCTTTGTCGCCAACATGCCATAGTTTGACCTTCGTTGACCGCGCATGTAGGAGGGTCGATTCTGCTGTGGGATAGGTGTTCGTCCATGCTTGGACATTATGCTTTTCATCCCTACCCTTCGCTCTAGCCTAGCTGTCATGCCACATGTCAAACAATAAACCAATTACAGGATGTTGGAACTTCCTGTAGCCATTTTGCCAAAAATTCCTAATTCGTTAACATAAAACTCCTAAATCAATTTCAATGCAATTTAATAACTATAAGACTATTAACTAATCAATTTTCAAGGGATCTGAGAGATATATGATGAAAAGAGGTAGGAAAATGACATGTTTTAGGAGGGAAAAGGAGGTCATGGAATGGTACCAACAGGGGGCATTCCAGTCTCTTTGAATGTACCCCCTCCAAGTTCTAGGAGTGTCTCCTTTGATTGGGATAATCTTTTCGAGCCTCGTCTTCCTTTCGCTGCACCTTTCCAAATAAGGGTTAGAGTTAATTCCATAAATGTCTATCGATGTATGGTGGATGAAGGATCCTTTGCAAGTATTATACCCTCCTTGACTTGGAAAGATTTTGGTTCTCCAAAGTTGTAGGCAGTTGGTAATCAATTGTTAGCCTATGATAGAAGACCTGGTGAATCTATGGGTGTTCTTCCTCAATTTCCTATTACTTTAGGTGGGAATATCTTCTTAATCAAAATGATGGTGGTTGAACACCCTTTAGACTTTAATATGATACTTGGGAATGATTTTTTCTATGCTATGAATGTTGTGGTGTCTTCACTCTTTCGAGTGATGTATTTTCCTCATAATGGAAATATTGTCACTATTGATCAACTTGCATCTGATAATCACCCCCCTAATTCGAATTTACTACAGAATACCCCTTGGATGTTCCAAGTGTTTAGGTAGACTCTACCTGGCAACGGGTGAACTATGTTGCATTGTATCCTCAATGTTCAATTGCTTCTAAGAAGGATCCTTTAAACTATTATTTTCCTTCTTGGGACTTGGTCCCGACATTTGACCGAGTGATTTCTCCTATGGGGACATGGGACCCCTTAATTCCCTCTTTTAATCCTTTTATTTCTCATGATTTCTTGGAAGTTGAGTTGGCTTCACAGGAGGAAATTTTTGAAGCCATGAGTTTTAACTACCAAAGGAGTCCTTGACCTAAGCCCCACAAGGGGCTTATTTTGAAGAACTATTATGTGTAAGCTGCAAGGCTATGTGGTTTCTTGTACCATATTGTACATATAAGGTATGCATTTTCAAGTTTTGTATCTATACCACAAGATTTTACCTGAAGTTTATATATGTGGGATGTATTAACTTTTTGTCTAGTGTTCCTAATTATGTCTACAAAACTTGGAAGACTTCTCCTCTGGGCATTTTTATTGTCGATCCGCTCTAGCAGGTATTGGTTCTCGAAACTAGCATATAGGTTAGATTTTTTACCTCATTGTGCATTTATCAATTCCCTTTTCCATTTCAGCCTTAGGATCGACCCCACCAAGATATGACGTAGGACATTCTCATTGATTAGAAGTTGCATAACTTGTGTGGTAGAGCCTACCTTATCATGTGCGCCCTAGATAGTACCTTGTTTTCACTTGGAACCCATGCTGAACTTTTGTTCTTAGGCTCAAGAGTCCTCTTTTGTCCCACCATGACTTTTGCAATGAAGCTTGATTCTGCTTCTTCTTCGCTATCTTTTTGGCTTTATACCCTAAAGGCTCCCACATGTTGAGTTGTACTACTACATTGCATGTTAACTAATACCTTTTGGCCTTAAGTCGGCTTCACTTGGACTCGTGTATAAGCCACTTTTTGACCGTGTCTTTTTGCAAAATCAACCTTGCAATCACTTAGGCTTTGCAGCTTGACACCATTTTATCATGGAAAAAACATTCCTTTGAGTGTCATTGACCAGTTTCGCCACCTTTCATTGAACATAGGAATGTTCCCCTCCCAGGAACTAGCGCATATGTATTTGGACACTCATTCTTTCCACTGTACCATAGGCATTCTTTTATTCCTTTTTAGGCTTTCCAAATATGAAAAAGACAAAAAAATATATATATTCCAAAAAGAGCGAGAACGAGACTTTACTTCCATCATTTTGGGCATCAAGAGTCAGTGGTGTCGCCCTTGAACAAAGCACTTAAAATGAGTCTTTTTTCCATCGAGATGGGCTTTAGTTTGACTTAGGGCAACCATAACCTTGTTATTGAGTTAGTACTCCTCTAGTTGGTTATCTCTTCCAACCATATCGAGAGTTTGTTTATGGCTTATGCATGACAAACTTATATAATGTATTATTAACAAATGCCCCGTAATATATTAAAAAATATTATTTTTAATTCCATAAGCGACTCTGCCCTGCAAAAAGCATGTGCACACATGGGTTCAACTATACCCAACCCGCGTATATGATTTTAAATATGAAAAAATATAAAATCCCTATTTTTTGGGCAGGGTTTATGAGTTACACTAGAAGCCTACCTATAGGAGCCTATTGCCTAACTATTTCCCAACTCAAAAAAGTGTTTTGAGGTCATATATATACACCTCATAGGGAAGGCCTAAGGGGAGAGAAAGACAAAATATTGATATTATATCCAACTTGTCCTTGGCCATGTCTGATTTATCCTTGTGCCTCTTGCACTCCCAGCGATAGGAAACCCTTATTTCCTCCTTGTGATGTCCATCTCATTTATATGGCATCCATGTGTATACATTTGAAAGAGAAATTTTGAGGCTTGGGTTGGACGGATTTGAAGGAATGTTTTGCTTGGAGCCGTCGATGAATCGGGTTGTATTCTTCCACATTCTTTTGCAATCATCAATAAAGAAGCCATGTATTGTTCGTGATGTTAAGATCTTAATGCTTTAATTCATGTTTTAATCTAACTAATGTATGATTTCATGTTTTATACTTATATGCTTATATGATCTAACATTTATATCATGAACATGCTTTCAACTACTACTGGTATACGTGATTTTCTTGAATGAGTTACATGTTTTGAAGCATTGGAGGAAGCAAAGGGTTTGGACCCTATGAGAATGAGCTCAAACTTAGGACCTTCGGGTAATACATCTTCTTCCTAATTCAGTAGTTTAAGTATTAAGGCTGCTTGTTTGTTTTCTTCTTGTTGGTGTATGCCCTCTTCTCTTTTGGGGTGCTCAACCCATACCTTAGGGTGTATTATTCCCGTAACATCTATTGGAGGTAGCTAGCACACTTAGCTAGTTGATATTTTGACCACACAATTTTGATCACTCACCGTCAAAGTGAAATTTTGGTCTTTAGACAGATAGCCTGCCTATCATCAACTTTAAAATGGTAAAATTAAATGGGTGCTGGCAGTTTCATTATCAGTGCATTTTTGTCAAGCGGCTTAGATAAAAGCGCTGACAGTCGACCTGCCAATGAAACTATCAAATTCCGACTTTAAAAGGATAATAATGAGACTGATAGTGTTATCATATTAGGAAGCCTGGAAGAAGCAGTCGACCTGTCAATGAAACTATCAAATTCCGACTTTAAAAGGATAATAATGAGACTGATAGTGTTATCATATTAGGAAGCCTGGAAGAAGGAGTCATTCAACAAAGGATGTTTTTGGAGGGGTGCCAAAGCACAAATTCCAGCAAAGGAGGAAGAATACCAGTCACCATTTTGACCCTGTTTTCCGACTAGATTTTTAGCATGTTGTTACGATTTAGATACATATAGGATTAGAAAAGTTTTATATCCATGTATTTACTGTGTACGCTATTATTTTTAGACTCTGTAATTAATAATATGCTAGAAACATTTTTTAAGTTGTAGTCTTTTCTATAAATACGAATTCAGAAGAATGAAAAAGGGTTGGAAACTTCTTGCATAACATTGTGTATACATTTTGAGATTAATATAAATTACTATGATTGATGTTATTTGTTCATATTTACAAATATTCTTGTGTAAAGGGTTTCATGTCTATTTTCTAGTGCATGTCATTACTTTTGTCTCATAATCTTATCCATATATATTCTACATTTTGGAAATTGAGTTATTAAATCCAAATTACCATCGCCAAAGTGTTATATGTTGTCGACTTAAATATCTTTCACATAATTCACCAGTTTCTTTATTTTTGGTATTTATTTCTATTTGCTTCTATCATATCTAAATAAGGATTTGTCTAAGAAAGTTGTTGCTACCTTGCCTCTTTATTTTTTTCATATAACATGTAAGCCATAACTTTTTGTTAAACAAACTCAACTCCCAATGGTTTTTCCTATTCTTTTCAGACAAATTTTGTTTAAATCCAATCAGATCTATTCGATGTGCTAAGTACATAACCAGTCATATTTGACTGAGTTGTAGAAGGGACCCACCTTCGAATTGAAAGGGCTAGATTTCAATTCAAAATATTGGTTAGAGGTTACCTTAGATTTTTTCCCATAGCTAAGGTTTTCTCTGAGAGATAACATTTTGGCACCATTGCTAGGGAGGCAAAAGCTTCAAACAAATATCCTGGAAGAATGACAATGATTAAATTTGACTTCTGATGGCGAACAAAGGTCAAACACAAAGTGGTTGTGCACCATTCACCTAGCGATTCCATTGTCAAATAATCCAGAAGTCAGAACATTCATGGTGACTCCATTGTCTGAAGAATTTAGAGCTTGAATTATGGATCTAGTTGCCTAGTCAATCGAAATGACAGAATATGTTGAAGATCCTTTGTCTATTGAAGGTTTGAGGGAGTATTTTGATATGTTTGATGATGATCAAGTGGAATATGCTTTCTCAAAATTTTTACCTAGGTATTTAAGATTATGAAAATGCTTTGAGGAGAAGAACTATTTTTTGGAATCATTTTTTGAAAAATTTGAAAATGATATTGAGGTATTAGATGCTCAAATTCAATCCCATCATTTCAATTGTTAAAATCACTCTTTTGAAAATTGTTTTTCACCAAAACAAGAAAAGGAAGTGCTGCTTTCGGTTGTCATGATTGAAGAATATATTTTTTTAAGCTAATTTGACAATTCACAGCTGAAATCATGTGTTGAAGAAGAGAGCACATATGAACTATATAACTATAATAATCAAGTCACAAAATATCTTGAGGATCAACAAACCAAATATGTTTTCTATGATCCTATAATTGTCTATATGGAAGGATTTTTTAGCTTAAATTTTCAGCTATGTCTTCATTGTGAGAACCAGAAGTATCATCCGTTGCCATTTCCCTTACATGTTCTAGTTTTGATTTTGTTAAAGCACTGTAAAAAAGCCATGGTATTTGAGAAACTACTAGATTGGTTCCATGGGAATATTTGTATTATTTGATTGAGAAATTATTTCAGTAGTTTAGTCTAGGATGAGTGTGGAATAAGCTTATTGACCAAGCATTTATTTTCATCATCCTATAGTTTCAATTTGGTTTGCAATGTCATTGTTGGCAACCATGTACAATTTTTAGTTTGAATGTGCTTCAATAGTAGAATAGGTTGGTTGCAGGTCACAAGTTTGTTTGCAGGTTTCAGTTTGATGTTGGGAGCAACCCAATGGTCTAGGCCTCTAGTCTATAGGGATTCTTGCTACCATCTATGATCAACAACATCCCCTTGCAGCTAGTTATTATCACATTTTTTAGTCTGTAATGTTTTAAAGTGTTGACAACAAGAATGTTAGCGTGAATTTGTAAAAAATAGGGTTAAAACGTTGACAACGAGAGTGTCAATGTTATTGTAAATTTGAAATTTTAAAATCACACTGACATTAAGGGTATCAGTGCCAAATGAAGAAATTATTTTTTTTCTCTTATACTGTGCTAATAGAATCCATGTCAGGCAAAGATAAATCATGGATCAAACATGCGTTGAGGGATTCAAATAGTAAGATCACATGATACATGGTTAGATTCCTCCATTGAGAGGTAAGTGGATTTAAAAAATTATGATCACATATGTTGTCATTTACTCCTCCTTCACTGCTTTGTAATTGATCAATGGTCAAAGATGCATGAGAACAGTGAAGTTGAAGCTATTTCCTGAGCCAAAGAAGCTATCAGTGCTAGGTGGGACCCTCTCCATTGCGTAGTGCCTAAAATAAGCTTTTCAGTGGTATATAGAAGTCCAAAAAGGGGTTCTTGGATCAAAAGTTAGACCCTATTGAATAATTCCTTTGAAAAACTCAGAAAACAAGGAAAATGGCTAAGTATGGACAAAAATCAGAATCGAGACCGAGGAGGCTCATTGCATATCGCATATCGGTGTTACAACAGGTATGAAGCATTGATAGAGTGTGAAACAGCGATCCACTAATCGCTAATATCATATATCAGTTATCGGCAAGGTCCTAGGGCATACAACTAAGGTTATCGGCATATCACAGTCCTGAATGTCGATATCACATATCTCATCCTGCAGATCCAGCAGTCCCACCGGGGGCCGATTTGTGATATATAATTCCACTGTAGGGGAAGGGTTAAAAAGTGTTAACATAGAAAATCATGGAAAAACAGGGGTCAGGCCTCCTCTTTTCTCTCTCCTCCACGTGGCGCAATCCCGCATCCCGGCACCCCCGCATCACGACAGTCTCGTAGTTTGGCATATCGGCGGGTTCTAAAAACTATAATGACCTACAAACTGCAATTTGTAATTTTTGTGTAACATCATCGAGGAGCTGAGAAAGCAGTGTACAAAGGAAAAGGCTGAAAAATGAGGGTCGAGCCTCCCCTTCCTCTCTCTTCCATGTGGCATTGGCGATTGGCGATTGACAGAGGTTGTAGTCAAAAATTGTTGAAAATCACCGATATTGTGATATAAAACAAAATTTCCAAGGAAGGACAAAATTTCAAATAAAAAGAAAATGCCTGAAAAATAAGATCGGGTCGCCCCCCTTCTATCTCCTCCACATGGCAATACAATGGTATCGGTGTTCGGGGATCGGCAGATTGGTAGTGTTCTGAACTCCAAATACCATACAGGGGTCGATTTGCAATAAAGTGTTGTATTGTCGAGGAAGGCCAAAATTCATTAACAAAGGAATGGCTTGTAAAATAGGAATGGGCATGCCTTTTTCTCTCTCCTCGACGGGGCCATGTGGCAGTATGCAATTGGTCTTCAGAGCTCACAAGGCATCTGACGTCAGCAGTGATGTGACAGTACAGTTGATGACATGGTAGAGGATAGTGTCACCCGACTTCAGTGTTTTCGGTGGTGGCATGGGACCGTTTCTGGGTGCCATGTGTCACCACTCAGAGGATGACACATAGCAGTAATGACATCACCCCGCAAATCGATGATCACAGTAGTTAAGGGGTAAAGGTTTAAGACAATGGTGCAGTGTGATTACAATATGCAGGACTCCTCCCCTAGATGCGATAAGTTATGAGTTGTGATTTATAAAGAGTTCGGGTCCAGGAAATCGGCCGATGAGATACTTTTGCAATATAAAGATAAATCCCCCCTCGTAGTTATTGAGAGATTTAGCGCCAAACACATGGGCCTTTGGTTCCAACCCCGGTCGTATAAGGAATTTCAATAAAGGGGCTATAATAAAGAGAGACTAAGGGTGGAATCCAAAGGTGTCCTTTCACCCATTCCAAAGGTATAATCTTGTTCCATTTCGCTTGTATGAAGAGGTGAATGATCATGCCCCTTGAGACTTCTATCATTACACTCAGAACACACCCCCAGGCCAGATCAAGGTACTGACTGTACTCATAAGGTTTTTATGGTAGAAATCAATGAGGTCGACGCCAAAAGCAACTGTAGAGGAATATATAGGAGATCAAGCCTTTGAGACAAGGCAGAGCAGATTACCAAGGGATTTAGTAAAACATTTAAGGCCAAAGTGAGAAATTCGGTCTCAGAGAAGGCTGTAGCAGTGAATTAGGAGAGGGAGCATTCAAAACCAAGTATGGACAACCCCATAAATAACTCTTCATAACCCGTTCTCAAGGTTGGTGCTGAAGGTCTTAAAGACGGAATGACAAGAGTTAGTTTGGCAATGCAGGAGAATATTCTATGACCTAAATGTAGCCATGAAACAAAAGTGATTGCAGGGATGGGGAACTAGGATTTTGCATTAATGTCTCACCTTTTCCGTGATTCTATGATGTGCTTTCCTCTAGGAGGCCATTACTACTGTTTTTAATGATTTTGGATACCAAACTTCCCTTGGTCAACAAAACAAGCTAACTTGACAGTTGAAAACTTGGCCCAAGATTTTATGTATGAAACCACGATTGAAATCACCCCCTCTTCTTATAAATAGGGGGTCATAGCACTGAAAAAGGGTTCTAAAATCTGAAAGGGAGACATATATTTTTGTGAAATCTGTATCACTTAGTCACATAGATCTTGCAGAATATTATAGGAGTAGTGGTGATTCCTCCTTTGATGTATTATAGTCTTTTACTATGTTTCATGCATCTTGTATGTTTTCCTCTTTTGAATTCATACGATAATAGATACCTTGATATTTCAGACTTGTCTACAGATTCATTTATGTTAAAGTGTTAATGCATATGCTTGTGTGAGGGGTTGAAATGATATTTACAAAATTGTATTGCGTGAAGCATACCATTCATTTCTACTATGTCCATTAAATCTTCCTGTCACTTAGATAGTTATAGTAAAACTTATGGTTTCAGACTCTATATTTTATATATAGAATTCTTGGTACTCTAAGCTCTATATCCTGAGTTGTTCCTTTTGTTTGTCTCTTCTCATTCATCTTATAAACTTGGTTAAAATGTAAGTCTTTGAAGTGCTTGGTCTTCACTATTTCTGTCATATTTCTAGGAACTATGTGTGTGTAGAAATGTTGAAACATACGGCTTATGTATTTGGATGAAAGAACCAACTCTCTGATATATATGTACAGAACACAGGTGATGTCTCCTCCTGCTTGAGAATCATTTGAGGCACACCAATTTAGATGTACCCAAGCACAAGTCTTGTAAGCAATCCAAGGTTGTCTCTGGGAGTGACAACATCTTTTGGTGCCATTGCCAAGCAACGTATTGAAGGATTTTTCCCTGAGGATACGACAAATTGAGCACCCTTCATGTAGGTGAGCAAAGTATGTTCTAATTGCATTCACCTCACCTTAGCTACTCCACACCCCCCTCATTATCATTCATCACCCTGGATTTTAGAAGGCCTCATACTCACTTAGACACCTCACAGCAGAACGCCCCATTTGTTTTTAACCCTGAAAAATCAATTTTCAGAAAAGTCTGGAGAGAGAAAACTCCCCCTACCTCTGCCACCATCTCATCAGCCTTTGTCACTTCCTCCTCCAGTTCTTAACCCATTGTTTCTCACAATTCAGGACTTTCTCTTAAGACCCTAACATACCCTCCTTCCCCTTCAACCCCTACAGTTTTCATCTCAGTTCCTCAAGCAAATTTTAATCCTCCTCCATCAATCCATTTGGCTCTTCCATACTTTTTAATAAAAAGTATGTGCCTCTTGACTTACCTCAGCCCTTAAGTGTTATTCCTCAGGACTACTTGAAGCTTTTGCCTATGTTTAATGGGAAGATGATAATTCTGCTCAGAGACGCATTCAGGCCTTTTGTGATTTTATTGAGAACCTAAATGTAGAACAACTAGAAGTGGTCCTGAGACTTTTTGTACAGTCCCTTGATGGAGAAGCTATAAAATGGTTTAAAACCCTCCCCGATGCCTCCATCACCACATGGGAGGAACTGGAAACCTCCTTCACACAAAAATGGGGTGAGAAGAGAGATCATGAGTGCCTCCTCACAGAGTCTAATGCCATCAGGAAGAAGCCAAAGGAGAATATCTCAGCTTTTAATAAGAGATTCAATAAGCATTATAACAACTTGCCTGTTGAGATAAAACCTCCTCTAGTTGTTGCTCGGGTAGTTTACTTGGGAGCCTTTGAATCTAAATTTGATTTCGCCTTAAGAGAAAGGAAATCTCCTACCTTAGATCAACTCTAGGTCGATGCTCTAGAAGTAGAAGAAAATTTTCCCTCCACATGGAAGTCAAGTGGAAATCAGGAAACCACCAGGAATAGAAGAGGTAAAGAGGAAGCTTCCTCCTCTAGTCAAACCAAAGAATCACGAGACCAAAAGTTGGAGGATCTAGATAAAATCACTAGGATTTTGTCACATAAGGTTGGAAAACTTGAAATTTAGAACAAAAGTCCCTCCAAACAGAATGCTCAAGGAAACAATCGGGGATATAACCCACAATATAGAAGGTCTCCATTACATATACTACCAAGGGAAAGATCCCTCATCCTCTATATTTAGAAGATGACCCCGATGAGAAATGGTTAGATACATAAGAGATGGAGGTAAACTTATATTCTGCTTTCTCTAAAGAAGAACAAGAGAATATGGTTCACCAAGAGGTCAATCATGATGGAGAAGCATCTGATAAGCAAGATATAGATTATTATTGCAAAAAGTTTGTAGAGTTCATGCTGGCACAACCAAAACGTAAATATAATCTAAGATCTTTAAAGAAGAGGTGAAGAGAACCAGAGCAACAAGAGAAAAATTCCCCCCAAGTTACTCCTCCAATACCGGACAAAAGGAAAGGTAAGCTAAATTTTGACCTAGCCAAGATAAAAGTCCCCTTTAATAAGGAAAGAAATGGCTCAAGGGAGCACATAGCAAAGGAAGCACCTGTCTTGCAGAAAAACACCGGTGGTAGTGAAGGAGAAGTTGAGCCAGGAGGTATAAACAAGACTCAATCTACATTCAACCTTCAAAGGGAGCTTGAAAAGGTAAAGATTTATATTCCATTGACTGAGCTTCTAAAGCAGCCTACCTATAAAGCTCAAGTATCTCAATTCATGCTTCCATCAGTCTCATCACCAACCTAGGATTCTCTAAATCTCCAAGAGGAGAGGCCAATGGTGGTCTTTGGGCCGCATGTGGAAGAACTTGACCCTTCTACTGCACCTTTCTATGTAACTCTGAGAAATCATGATCTTCTTTTACATAATTGCATGTTGGAATCCAAAGCCTCCCACAACCTCATGCCCTTGGAAGTAATGGAACAACTTGGCTTGCAGATCACTAGGCCCTACAAGGACCTATACTCCTTTGACTCCAAGAGAGTCAAATTGTTGGGAATGATAAAGGATCTGGTGGTGAACCTATCTCAGGTCCCTATGAAAAGCGTGGTAATGGACATAGTAGTGGTAGATATACCCCCTCAATTTGGCATGCTACTATCTAGGTCTTGGGGTTCCAAGGTAGGGGCCTCTATCAAGTTGGATCTAACTTATGCCACCATTCCCACCTTTGGAGGAGAGCAAAGGAGACTATATAGAATATCTATGTTTGTAAAAATTGTGACCTCAACTCAAGGCTTAAAAAATTCCCCAGTGTATGGAAAAGAAAGTGACGTCTCCTGCCTATTTCTAGAAGAAGATGAGGCTATCACAGAAGAAACATCAGTCCACCTAACATGGCAGTTACAACATCAACATGCAAGTGAAAGCAAAGTGTCGAAACTATATTGATGGAGCTAATTCAAAAGAGGGAAATGGGGTAGGAGTATTGTTGGTATCTCCTAAAGGCCACCTAATACCCCTCTCATTCAAATTGGAGTTCGAAGCAACCAGCAAAGTGGTGGAATATGAAGCATTTCTCCTTGGGTTATAGACTACAAAAAATCTAAATATTGAATGTCTAATAGTTTATGGAGAATCTGAGATGGTTGTAAGGAAAATCAGGAATCAATGCCAGGCAAAGCACCTGAGATTGAGGACATACCAAAATGAAATATGGGTTCTTCCTAGCTTTTAACATCCAGTTTCTACCCAAGGAAGAAAATAGGATGGGAGACTCTCTTGTTGTAGTTGTAAGTACTTTTAGCCCCCTCCCCTGTTACACTAAAATTTGTCACCATGACTATCTGCAGTTAGTATGACTCCATCAACAGTCATACTATCCTCCTTGGCAAGCCTTATACCTCTGCTCTCCATGTCAAACTTCAAGAAAGAGAAAAAGTCATTAAAAAACATGTTTATCTCTGGGTACGCAGGTTCTCTCTACCTTGCCTGCGTGTACGCATCCCAGGCTCATTGTACCTGCGTACTTGTACGCTCTGTAAGTCAAGGGATGGGTGCGTACTCCTGTAAAAGTCAAAAGGCGCGAGTTTCATCTTAAAAA
>APFE031641359.1:28169-38473 GCA_000404065.3 Pinus taeda
AACGAGGCTAGACTACTACAACAGCGTTGGACTACAGGTAGGATCTAAAACACCTGATTTCTCGTATGGTAAATGCATGTTTAGAGAAGGATTGCTCTTAATTGTCTTGTTTGTCACTAGAAAGTCTTAGGCTTCTAGGGAGGTTGGTTTTGTCCACAAGATTAACTCTTTCCGCCTGACACCCCCAAAAAAAAAATAAAATCCCCTCTTCAGATATGAGGTGGAAGTAAGGTGTAGACCCTCCATACCTGATAACATCAATCACTGGTAGGTGTTCGAAGATGATGACCAAGTGAAACGATTCATAGAGGTCGCTGGGGATTTTTCTAACTCCACCATAGATCAAGAAGAAGAAGAAGAAGAAGCAAATCAAGAAGCCACTTCATGGAAAGATGCAGTGGTTGGGCACAAAATTTTGCAACTGAAAAGGAACACTATCCCGCGTGGACTAGTCCCACTAGAAAGGCTTTTTAATAAAGACAACATAGCTACCAAACAAATAGCTTTTGAGATGAATGATCTAGTATAAGATTGCAACATTAGATCAGAGGAGGAGCCTCAAATGATCAAGTTTTCAAAATTAATCCCCTTGCACTATAAACAAAGGTATTTAGATATTTTCAAAGCCTACAAAGATGTTTTTTATTGGTCTTATGATGTTTTGAAAATGTTTGATACTAACATAATACAATATAAGATCCTTGGAAAAGCAGAGTGAAACCCTGCAAGCAAAAACTCGGACAAATAAATCCACTCTTACTCCCCTCCATTGAAAGGGAGATAAGGAAGACGATACAAGAAAATATTATTGTACCTTTCAGATACTTTGAGTGGGTAGCGAATCTGGTCCCGGTTCGTAAGAAGAACATAGAGATAAGGCTATGTGTAGACTTTCGGAACCTAAAGAGGGAATCTTTGAAAGACAACTACCTGCTGCCCAAGATGGATAATATATTGCAGAAGGTGGTTGGTTCAGCCAGAATGCCCATGGTGGATGGGTTCTCTAGATATAATCAAGTGGGTGTTCATCCCGAGGTTCAGGATAAGACTGCTTTCACCACTCCATGGGGAATGTTCATGTATGCTCGCATGCCTTTTGGGCTGATAAAAGTGTTTTCGTTCTGTATTTTTGAGGTTGAGGGAGTAAACAGATAGGACAACATCAAAACGACTTTGGAAGTTGGGATCTAGCCCTTCCAGCTTCAGAGAGGGATCTCTCTCTAAAATTTAGCTTTGTTTTATGTAAATTTTAGGCTAGTTATGACTGTATTATTTGTTTTGATTTGATTGGTTTGGTTGATTTAAGTGTTATAATTCCATTGGGCTATGGAGTCTAAAAATTAAACTAGATTTGGAATCAAATTTTTAGAGGAGTTTCACACGGCAAGCTAGGTTGCACTATCTGGACCTTTTCAGAAATTAAATGGATTGTGAAATAGTAGAAGCGTAAGGTTCAGTAGAAATTAAGGAGCAACTAAGAATTCCTTAATTTGACTTCAGTGGAAAACATGAAAATTATTAACAGCCAGAATAGGGTGCTCTAAATAATAAATCCTATTCATCACAGTTTCTGTTAAATAATTCAGATATTCATAATAACAAAGAAAGAAAAACAATGTTTAAACAAATAAACAAAAGGAACACATCACCATTTGGTACACCACATCAATCCTTTGAAAGGTCCTTGTATTATTGATCCTCCAGTACTTTAAAAAGTTACAATATGCAGTGGAAATTACATTCAAAAATAAACCCTTAATACTTCAAACGGTGAAGTATTTATACAAAATAATTTCAAAAACGCTGTCAAAACTGATATTGTATTATTAGCCCAATTACAAACAATATCATTTATCTATGGCAAAAAAATAGGCCACTTAGAGAGCTGGATGAAAGGTGGCTCTATTTTGGTGGATTCAGTTGTTGAGTCAACCTGAAAATGTGCTACATTGGTGTGCTGATTGTCGTGTTGGATGATGTGCTGGCCACTGTCTTACTGCACCCGAATTGCTTTTTTAATCTAGTAAATCACACATATCTTCCCATATCTTTTCATCTGGTATGGTTAATTTAATAACCCTTCGGTAAATTTCATCGACCTCTGTGTATTTGGCAAAACTTGGCTTCATAGTAAAAACATGTTTTACCTCATTCTATATGTATAAATAATTTGACATGGTTTCTAAAAATGCTTTTGCTATCATACTGCCCTTTATTCCGCTGAACTTGATACCGCTTCTGGCCATTTCCTTCATCTTCAAGACATAGTCTTCTTGAGTGATCAATTTATAATTTATTACATAAATGTTGGGCAACCCTTTCTGGATCAATGCTTCAATTCTATTGCAAAACCTGTTTACTCCCAATTCCAATGTTTCACACCTTTCTTCCAATTGATCAATAAGGTTCCTTTTGGTCAAAACCTTCTTGAATTCTATAATAGTGGTAGTTTTTTCGCTGATTCCTAATTCTTCAAGTTCATATTTGGACTTCGAGTTCAAGAATCTAATGACGTTGGAGGCTTCTGTGGGCATTTCTCCAAGCTTCTCCCTTCCCTGAACAATGGTTTTAGTAGCTTTTTCTATTAGTTCCTTCAGCTCAAAGATGATTTGGATAGATGGCCAATCTCATTCATAGAGTCTAGAATACTCATCCAAATGGTTTCCTTGGCTTGGGCCAAGGTTTGACCAATTGAGGTATCCCTTTCTACCTTCTAAAAATTCTCCAAAAATCTCTATGATTTTTGCATTTCAGTAATATGAGAAGCTTCAGCTTTGGCTTTCTGTACTTCTAAAGCTTTTAGCTGATCCTGAAAATTCTTGATCTCTTTTGACTAGATTGACACATTCTCTAGTGTCCTGGTCACCTGTTTAGCACTTGTAGTATGAGTGGAAGAAGTAGCTGCAGTGGATGTTCTTATTGCTGGAAGCTGAGAAATGGATATGGCATCCAAGGGAGAATGGCCATCTTCTGACTTTGTTCTTTCTCCTTTATCATCTTCTCCATTTCTGCATCCATCTGTCTAATCTGTATGTTCTGCTATATAATCAACTTCATCATGTCAGCCTTCTGTGCCTCATTTTCTTCAATGTCCTTGGTTAATGGATCCTCTGTGGCTGGAAGCTTAAGCTGCTTTCTCCATGTTGCAATGTCCAGATTCTTCTTCATGATGATCTCTTCTGCAACATTAACATCTTTGGGATCATATCCTATCTTTACCACCAAATATTCCAAAGACTTTATCATGTTATCCTTTGCTAAGTAATATACTTTCTCCATTTTCAACTGAGATTGAACATTAGAAAATGAAACTTGCAAATTGGACAATGACATATCAGTGTTAGTTAAAGTAGAAGATATCATCTCACCAGTCTGCTTATGCATATCCATTTGATCAATGGGATGTATGTCTTTGGTGGTGAACTCAAATGTAGTGCTCTTGTAGTCTACTGATGTTTTTGGATGTGGATTTTGGGCCTCAAGAAAAGCCATTTTCATCTTCCAATGCTCTGTGTCAAACACTGATAACAATCTGCTCCGTAAGCTAGAGGTCTACTTCCAAAATTGATTATAGGTACGATTTTTAAGAATCTCATTCTTAAGCTTAATCTCCCTGTACCTATCAAAAACTGTCTTTTCCTGCTCTCCTTGGACATTATGTGACTCTAACTCTATTTCCTTCTAACCTTGTGATGATTAAGGTCTAGTAGTAAATGTTACAAATTTTTTGCTTGCAAGTGGTGAGTCTGTAATTATGATGGAAGCCTGAGCTTCTGTCTCTTTGTCCACATTTGTCCTAGGTGTCAATTTTTTCCTCTTCCTGTAACTAATCCTGGCTTCACTTCCTGTTGTTGATGATGATCCTTCCTCTCTTTTTCTTTTAATTGATCTTTCCCGAGGAGTGGGAGTCTGCATAGTGGAAGTAGAAAAGAGTTGTTCTTCAGCTTCCTATGAGGTGTTTTCTATCCATTCCAACTAATTTTCATATTTTTCTATTTCAGGCCTTCAAGTATGGATTTAGGGATTACTTTTATTTTCTACCACGAGCTTTGAAATAATGCCACAAGGGTCATAAGACCATGTAAAACTCAGGCTGAACTTCATTTCTTTAAGCATCTTGTCTAATTCTTCACCCGATGTCCTAGTATTACATAAAAATGGGCCCAACTGTGTCTTTATAGGGAACTATGATTTCTTTTTGGCCACCACAAAATGAATGTTGTCAGAATTTAACATTTGTCTAATATACTCCAGGGAAAAAATCCTCATGGGGAGGTGTTTAGGGAGTTTATATGGTGCCAATTCGCAACCATAAACCCTGATTTCTGTGTAATTTTGGTATAAATACCAATCCCCAGTCTTGGCCTGATCTATTAGATGCAAAATTCTCTTAATATATTCATTGATTATGGGTTGTATGGAATTGTTAAGGATGTTCATTGCTCGATGAACAAATTCCTCAATAAATTGCTTGCAAGAAAATTCTTTTTGTTCTTTCATGACCAATGAGGTCCAAAAAATCACTGGTTATTGGTTTCCTACAACATCAAGCTTCTGCATTGCAAAACAGAACTTATCTTCTTGATAGTAAAGGAACATATAGATTAAAATAGAGGTGTAATTAAACACCTGCTTTGTGGGAAATTTTCGAAATTTCTCATGAATGTTGTCAGCCAGAATTGACTGAAATGGAATACAATGGATGGATTACTATCTGTGGAAAATATGGAGAGGAAACCTAAAATGGGCTCATCTACCCACTGATTAGAATAATAACCCAAAATATAGGAAATTATGGATATGATTTGCTTGGCTTGATCAGGGAAGATGTCGGAAGGATATGGAGGATTCTTCTTAGGTAATTGGGCATTCTCAGGCAAGAAGATCTCGAAAATTTTGGCTCTAGTAGTGAAATCCATCTTCTGATAAAGTTGGGTGAGGGCTTCTAAGGAGAAAGGAGTATTATTTTCCATAGAGGGAGCTAGCATTATTTGGTCTATGGACTAGGCAGTAATGGTAAAGAGAATGTCATCGGATGGGGCCATGATAGCTCTTTGGGCAGGGACATAACAGGCCTGACATTTTCTGGTAAATTCAAGGACTTGGAATGTCAGAGGGAAGATGTAATGGGGAATATTGGACTCCCAGAGCCCAATTTCATCAGTTTTATCTGCATGCTTGTCTTCCAACCAACAGTGTAACTCTAAAACGTCACATTCATACTGGGTTTCATTAATCTGATAGATCCTATCGGCTAAATGGATGTGATCTAAATCTATGGAGGGAGGGATCAAGGGATTAACAGTTTTATCTTGAGTTTTTTATTTTGGAAGGCATGATTGTATTAGTGAAAGATAAGAGAAATTGACAAAAAGCTTACCAGGGAAACAATTGGGGTAACGAATTGTCAAGCGAAGGGAACAAAAGACTGTCAATTTGGATCTGGCCCTGGTCAAGGAAAATATCTGAGAATGGTAGCTGTGCAAAAGATGTCAGTAACAGAGAATGAGCAGTAAAAAAGAAGGAGAGAGATAACTTCAGAACTTTTTAAACAATGTTGTGAAAGTATTGTTGGAAAGGCCGTGGGACCGTTAAATTTTGAACAGTTGCCCGGGAAGTATGAATTTAATGTTGAACGATCATTTTTTTGTTAGGAGAGCATTTAAGTGGTTAATGGTTAGGTGACGCAACGGGTGGAGAGTGGCATAGGAATCATGGTGGGGACACAGTAAAGAAAGTGAAGAGAGGGTGGTTTCGAAGGGGGTAGCGAGTGGTAAGCAGTTTCGGCCAAGGGGGTGCAAAATGTGGAGAGGGTGCCACGTACAAGATGGGGCCTGGCGGAGAAACATATTTTTCGAACCCCACCCCCTCCCCGGTGGTAAAGGAAATATGGAGAGCAGGGGTTGAAGGATGATACGGGTCGTTGATCATGAGCGAGAGGGGATCCCGATGCTCTGACACCGCTGCCTTTTAACCATATATGACAGAGAAACTTTATTGCCTTTCACATTTTTCCTTTTTGACTTAGGATAAATTTTTAGGAATAAAACATGAAAAATCATTTTATCCCATCGCACATATTTTTCTCTTTTACCATGACATTAAAACATAGGATAAAAAAGGCATAGGCCTACATTTACAAAACCAGCTATTTTACCTACCCTGAACTAAACTAACATTTTAGTTTTTCTAAAGGGTGCATTTAGACTAGAAAACCCACATTATTTTATTTTATATAGAATGAAAAACTATCTAACCTATCACATATTTCTCCTATTGATTCAGATTAAACAGTGGAATCAATGTCATTTTCTACCTAACTATTGATTTACCCAGATTAGACAGTTGGGAAAATCTTTATTCTCCAACCTAATTTACAGAAATTTAAACAAGCTTAACCATGATTACACTGTATGATTAAACAAATAGCTAGTCATTGTGGCATTTTGAACAAGCTGCACACAATATTTATTTAACAGTAATGAAGAAAAATAAATATCAATAGTGGCATTTAGACTTGCAACACTTTCAGAAATACTCCTTTTTGTTTTTTCTATTGATGGGATTCTATTTTTCATTCTTTTCCAATATTTTTGTTTTTTATCTTTTTTTATTTATACCCTCTTTTCATTTTTTATTCTATTTTTTCTTTTATTTGGAAATCATTAGCAGATTGACAATTATTTATAGTATATGATTCCTGAGATACAATACTCAAATACCTTGAGATCCTATAAATTATACGACCCTAACAAAACGCAGGGGCCACATTTCAAAGAGCCATGGACATATCTTTCGTGGGGGAGCGAGACAAATTCATGATGGTCTACTTGGATGACATCACAATATTTTCCAAGACTAAGTAGGAACACATCCTCCACTTAGAACTCACCTTTGAAAATGCAGGAGATATGGTCTCTCCTTGAATCCTGAGAAATCCCAGTTCACCCTAAATCAAGGGAAGTTGCTAGGACATGTAGTATCGCAAGAGGGTGTGAATATTGATCCTAAATGGGTTGAAGCCATCAGCCACATTCCTCTGCCCATGAATAAGAAAGAATTCCAAGCCTTCTTGGGAAGAATAAATTTCTTGAGGAAATTTATACCCAACTACGTAGATATTGTCAAAGGTATTACAGACATGCTCAAGAAGGGAAATGAAGTCAAGTGGATCCCCATCCCTTATGATTCTTTTAATAGAATCAAAGAGCTTTGGCTAAAGCCCCAGTGTTAGCTAGTCCTCACTATTTAGTTCCTTTCTACATCTTTTCTTTCGCCTCTCCACATACCATTGTCGCAGTGCTGCTACAGAAAAATAAAGCGGGTTATGAGCAGCCCATCGCCTTCTTAAGCCAAGTACTAAGGGACACTGAACTAAGATATAATATATTGGAGAAACAATCTTACACACTGGTCAAGGCTCTGAAGGCATTTTGTGCATATGTGCTGCAGTAAAAAATCATAGTGTTTGTCCCAACAATAGTAGTCAAGGACATCTTGGTGCAAGGAGAAAACGAGGGAAATAGGGGTAGGTGGATAGTGAAAATACAGGAATACGAATTGGAAATAAAGCCTACCAAGCTCATTAAAGGCCAGGGGATGGCCAAGGCTTTATTTGAATCCAGCTACCAAGCACTAGGGATAAAGCTGACCACAAAGGAAGACAGACGAGAGGATCACCAGAGCAGTATTAAAACATCTGAGCAAAAAATCTATGCCAATTACAAGGGATCATCGTGGTACAAGAATATCTCCCATTACCTCTTATTCTTAAGGTGCCCGTTAGGGCTGGATGCCTCCAAATATTGAAGCCTGAGGTTGCAAGCCTAGAAATATACCATATCCAATGGCCTACTCTATTGGAATGACCCTGTGGGGGTATTGTTGCTATGTTTGGTTGAAGGAGAGACCCATAAGGTGATTGGGGAGTTTCATGAAGGAGTTTGTGGAGGGAATTACAGTTGGAAGATCATGACACACAAAATCCTCAAGGTTGGACTTGACTGGCCTACATTTCTCCAAGATGTCTATAACAAAGTCAAAAGGTGCCAGAAATGCCAGGTGTTTACTGAAAGACAAAAGTTTTCTCCTCTCCCCCTAATTCTTGTTCATGTGGAGGAGCCTTTTAGACAGTGGGGACTGGACTTCATAGGGGAGATCAACCCACCATCTAGTGGCCAGCACAAATGGATATTGATAGCCACTGACTATTTCACCAAGTGGGTAGAGGCCATCCAAGCTAGAAATGCTACAGACTTAGTGGTCATAAAGTTCATGGAGGAGAACACACCCAGATGCAGGTGTTCATATCGCATTGAATGGGAATTAAGAGCATGCCACGTGGAGAGGATAGCGGGCAGCTGAACAGGAAGGTGATGAAAGGAATTAAGCCGACGGAAATGAAAGGCATTCATTGCCATTCAATGCAGCTGTTGTCCCAAGGCAAGCGCTGCGGCAATTACAGGATGGAGGATCGCGCTACCAAAACATTCTCCCCGGTTCAATTTTGGTTGCAGGCAGAGAGCTTGCATTCCACGGAAAAGAAGGGTGCTGGTCTGTTGGGGAATGAGGAAGGTGGCAATGGCAGGAGCAGGCCTTTCCACGTAGTTTTTCTCAACCCTGTGTATGCTCCTGTTGTAAAGCCCTCTCAGAATGTAGTGGTTGGGACTGAGAGAGGGATTCGCTCAATGGTGGAGTGGAATTGCGGTAGCAACGTTTCCCCTGCTGATGAGTCCAGCTTTTTCAAAATTGTGGCTATCTGGGGTTCTTGTTGGGTGTTAACTAGTCTTCAGGCCGAGTCAGGGCATCCATTGATTTCAAGCTTGCTCGCCTCTTATCAGAGTAATCACATGGCTCCTCGTTTAAGGGTTACTCCTCGGCGTGGGTGTAATTATGGGCAACGGGGAGGTTCTGGAGGGAGAGGCAGTCATAGCCCTCGCCGTATTTCGCCTCTCGCCTTTGCGTCGCCCCCTTCGACTAGATCTGAAGATTCTGGCCACTCCATCAGTAACGCAGTGCAATCTGCAAGGTTCCAATTCCATCGTCGAACAAACAAACCATTGATTTCGGCTCTTGTCACGGTCATCTTTTCGGAAGAAGACGAGGAAGATGTTAGTCTGAAGGAACCTTCTGAGGAACATTCGCCTTCTCCTTCAAACAATTCCTCGCCGAGCAGGTGGAAGGAAGACAGTTCCTATGCCCCTTCGTCACAGAGCAAGATAGAGGAAGAAAGCACTTTCGCTCATACAGAGGAGCAGGCAGAGGTGCTTCAGGAGATTGGGAGCATGAAGGATAAGAACATTTTGGATATTGCACAGGAAAAGGCAGAGGCACCTCAGGAGATGGAAGATATTAGGCGAACCTCACCCCAGAAGCAAACCATGAACAAGAAGCCCGATAATTCCTTTGCAAACCTGTTGTATCTCAAGCTGCCGCCGGGAATGAAGCCTGAAGATGTCGAGGACGGCGTGGAGGTCACCTGGGAGCCCATTGACGAGGAAACCAGGCAAGGATCAGAAAATCTCAAGTAAAATGCTCTGTTTTGATTGGTCAGTTCTCCTGCTCTGTTTTGGTCTCACGCTATTCTGGTTTGGTTTTTATGGTTCGGCTCTACTTGTTCGGCTCTAATGGTTCGGCGTTTAGCGGCTGGCGACAAATCCAGCATGACAGCGGCAAGTCCACAAGTCTTCTTTTGTTTCTCTGATTATGTCAAGCACTCTGGCAGGTCTTCTGACCTGTAAATTCTCCTCCTATTACTTTCTAAGTCTGCTCTCGTTTGTATCAATTTGTATAAGGTTCCTTACAAACAGTGGAACAGATAATTTTGTTAAAATTTTGAAAGAGAGATGCCATGTCACTCTCAGAGGTTCAAACCTCTTGTACATATATTTACAGTTTTTTTTAATATAAGTAGATTAGTCTTTGCCCAAAAAAAAAAAAAAAGTTCATGGAGGAGAAAATATTGTCCCACTTTGGTTACCCTTTTAAAATCATCACTGATAATGTCCAGGTACTGAAATCTGCCAATTTCACCAGCTTTTCCCATAAATACAATATCATTATTGGGCACTCCACCTTATACTACCCTTAAGGCAATGGTTTGGCTTAGTCCTCGAACAAATTTGTGGTGAGGGTGCTGAAGAAGACTATCACTGGAAACCAAAGGAATTGGGATTCCCAATTGAAGTTTTGTTGGGTCCCTATAATACTAGTGATTACCCCATTAATATTGTAGTTTTACCCCTTATTAATATTGTTGTGCCCCTATTGCCCCCATATTGTTATTACTGTGCCCCATAGAATCC
>APFE031641359.1:59682-87938 GCA_000404065.3 Pinus taeda
TGTGCGTTTTCTGTGTTTATATTTCTGCAATATTTTATGTGTTCCATTGCTCCATAATATATATAATATTCTAACAGATCAGAAGGGCAAAGTTGAATAAAGAAGAGAGGAAGAACATAGATCCAGAGGAATCAACATCGTTAGAGGTAAAGCTCGACATTTTGGTAAGTGCAGTAGAAGAGATGATGCAAAAAATCACCACAAGAAATAAGTATGATGTTCAAGATCATGACTTGCTGATTGAAGAAGAAGAAGTTGCTGATCCAAAACATTTTGTTTCTTATCCCAGTTGTCATAGCCCTGATAATGATTGTTTTATAGATCATCTTGGAGAAGAGAGATTTGTTGATATGACATGTATGCTTGATGATGTGTTTTATACTGATGATTTGCCTCAGTTTGATCAGTATGATGATGATTATGTTCTCCAAACAGAAGCTAGTCTTGCAGACAAATCAGCAGCTAGTTTGTGGAAGGAAGAAGTTCACTTTCAGCAACTCAAATACAGTGATTAGCCATTACATATCAGCCATGGAAGTGATGTGGAAAGTGTAGCAAATTTTGAAGTGAGTGAAGGATCTTTTCCTTTTTTTTTTTGCTTCGTTTCAGTTCATCAAAGACAACTTTCATGCAATCAGAAATCAACTGTCGACAAGTCTTGATCTGGACCATCTTGAGGGCAATGAAAACCTTGTTCAAGACTTTTCATATCCAGAGTTGTAGCCTCCGAATGCCATTGATTTTCAAGTTGCAAATGAAGACTTGGAAGCTGGACCATATGATCAAATGAAGCAAGATGATTCTGTCCCATTCTATTTTGAATCATTTCAATTTTTGAATGGAAATTTGCATAGTATGTCTTCAAAAGAGCAGCCTGTAGAAAATCATGCAATCTCATTAGAACCAATAGAAAATGGGTTATAGTTGTCTTTTCAAATTTTTCATGATCCAATAGCTGATGTGTTGGATGATGTCTACAGTCAAAGTCCTTCTCCATTAGCTACCTACGAGCTTGAAAAGCATACTAATACAAACTTGATCCGACAACCGATTTCTTTGTCATTATCAGCAGGAGTCTCGTCACAAAGCTCAGATGAAAGTTTGCATTCATGTTACGAGGAGAAGAAAAGTAATCCATTGGATGAGCTAAGTCCCAGTGCACATGAATTTCAAAATCCTTATGCAGTGTTTTTGGAGTAAAATAGAGAATCCATATCATTCAACGGATCCGTTTACAAGTTTTCATGGGAGTTGCCTTTCTGTAGTTCTCTCTTGTTGTTCATAAGAAAGCACTTGTGGAGAATGCAAACAACAACCAGAATGCTTACTTGGTTGCATTGGTTGTTTCACTTCACTTGATTAGGTGATGAATGGAGTAGTTAGAGTAGGTTTTATTGAATAAGCTCCATTTTGAGCATATTTTCCAGTTTGTCAGTTGTGTTTTAGTCTTGAGTCAATTTTTTGTTTTAGTCAGTTTCAAGATAGTTTCAGAGTCAGTTTGTGTTATCAAGTTGTTAGTTTTCAATCATGCATTTCAGTTTGAGTTTTTGACTCCATTACCCAATGGAAGAGGCATTAGTCTACTTATCCCAAATATTTGTGGTTCTTGGCACCTCCCAGGAGCTACCATCCCCATTGTATCCAATGTTAGTGTCAGTATCTTCATCCCTCCATCAGTGATCAAATTTCTCTTTTTGCATGCATGTTAGGTGTCCCATCCGATCAGCTGCATTCCATTAGGTCATGGATCCACTGATGGTAGTGGTTTCATGTCAGTTTTCCTCATGACATTCACCTGCTAACCTGTTCACATATTTTTTTTAGTCATTTGCTGTCATCTAGTTTCAGTTCATTTATAAAAACCAATTTTAGGGTTTTAGTCTCACTAGGTCTAGGGTTTGTCATCATAGTCATCCAAAACTGAATAAAAGGTCAGCAGGCCATGAGGACAATAAATAAACTTATAAAATCATAAATTTTACTTCTGATAGGCTCAATAAATTTGTACAAATTTCATGTAATTTCAATGTTTCTATATGTAATATGTATTCAAAGTTGTTCATGGTGACAAGATCCACTCCTGCCATGCAAGAAATCAATGTAAAAGTCCACCTGTAAAAAGGCAAAAGTCAGGAATAAAGTGAATCAGGGCATTTGTGAAAAAGCTAGCACAACATTAGAAAAGTGGGTTTGATTAATGAAAAAATTAAAAGCAAGGGGATATAAAAGTCATCTATGTGTTTGAAGTCTTCATTGTTGCAAGTGAATGAGGTAAACGCAAAAGATCGTGTTTTTGGAAGAAAGAGGCAAAAACTGAGAAAAAAGCCTGAAATTTTATCGACGTTGTGCACCTGGGCTTTGGCACTACGCACCTGCCTGGCACAGGTTTTCCATTGCAAATTGTGTTCGGGTGCTACTCATACAAAGTGCGCTGCGCACCTGTCCGTTGAGCATCAAAACGATTTCCATCACCTTCCTTTGCTTCAAATTTCTCAATTGACCTCTCAACAAGTAAGCAAAGCTTCTCATCTTGTTTAGCAAGGGGGTTTTCATTAGTTGTGGTGATTTTCATGTCTCAGAAACTAAACCCTAGCTATCCTCCAAATTGTCTCATAAGATTTGCAAAGGGTATTGTTTTCTGTTGTTTCTATTCCCTTAGGTTATTTCCCTACACCCTATTCCCTTAAAATATTGTCCCTAAATCCCTTTCCCTTTCCAAAAATCATTAACACTCACTTCCCAAACCCCACTCCCATTTACCAAACCCTAACCCTAGACCCTATTCCCAAACCCTAGCTCCCACTTCCTATTCCCTCACTACATCCATTTCATTATCAAAACCCTCATCTACATTCATAATACCAGTCATTCCCTCATTCCCCAAAAGAAACCAGCATTCACTTCTTACATACATTAATAATCCTCATACTTTAAAATCTCTTCATACTCATCAGTTTTTACTCTAAATTCATAAGCATTGAGACAGACTCAAACTATGAGAGGGAAGATGAAACTTTCAATGATTCTTCCCGAGAAGCTCATGTACCAACAAAACCACATAAAGGAGGGAAAATCATCCGGGAGCAGCCCACCACCCTCTTGCTGTAACTTGCTTTAAACACCATCCTTGTTATCAGTTTTGTGAAATGGTAGAGAGGGTGAAATATCATCATGAGCTTGCTAGGTTGTTTGTTCTTCATCTTCACAATGGCCAGGTGAACCTTACTGGTGTCTCTTTCACCTTGACACCTGAAACCATTACAGCAGCAACAGGCATCCCTAATATAGGTGAACAGTGGAATAAGGGTCAACATGTGGGCAGAGAGCATTATGAGCTTTACATTAAGGCTGGTTATCACAAGCAAATCAGCAGGATTTTTCCTTTCAAATACTTGCAAAACATTTATGCTTGATGAGCCCCAAAAATGGGTAACTATATGGGCCCATTCTGCCTATTATTTTCATTTAATCCACCATTCTCAATAGTTTTGTGCATGTTTTTGAATATATTTATGTCAATAGAGTGAATGGGGATAGTCACTTTGCCACATAGTCTAATGAGTGTTTATTGCAGATTTTTGGACAATTTTGGACAAGGACCGGGCATTTACGAGCAGAATGGCAGCCAAACTCAAGGAAACAGGGCTGAGGACTTATAGGAGGGGTGTCTCGTTCATTAATGACCCCTTCCTTGAGTTCTCCATCAGCAGCTAGGAGTACAAAGGCCCACATTGATGATTCCAAGGGGCAGCCAAGCAAGTCAAGTAGGGTTGCTGTTATCTCCAGTTTTAGGCAGCCGAGTTCCTTAAGTTTAGGAGGATTGTTGGGAGTCCCCACTTGTATAAATAAGAAGGTTTCAAGCCTCAGTAGGTTAGCCATTTCATAGTATATTTTCACAGTTTTGTGCAGCCTTGTACTCAGCTCATTTTTGAACTCTTTTTGAAGACAGTTTTGTGATGTAATGGCTATTTTTGTTGATCAATGAAGATGAATCCAGTTTTGAACCAGCACTGATCTTTTCTAGAGGGCTAAAGCTCTTGGGTTAGGGCCCAACCCAAGCTGCCCAACACCTCCTTTGTGTATTTATATGTTTTTGTTTGCATTCATAGGATAATTTCTGTTGTTTAGGTTAAATTTTACTTTGGTAAAATAGGTTGCTTTTGATGGTTAAAATAGTTGTTCTTGCTTCAAGTTGCTTAAGTAGTTTGTTGTAATAACAGAGAAAGATCTAAAAAGGCTACCAGTAGGTCTTGATCTCCTTTCTTCCTCCTTGGGACCATGATTTGAGGTCAAGGCACTACTGTTGCCACCAAAAACACAGTTTTTTCCCTTTATGCAATTGCTAGTGTGATGTTTTGAGTTGAAAAAGTAGATATTAGTTTGGACTCACATGCTTAGATCCTTTCTTATTCATTTACCATGGCTTTCTCGCATAATTTTCTGTTCATGAAGTTTTGTTTAGCATGTCTCTGTTTTTAGGTCAGATTTTAGGTCAAAATAGACAAACTCTATTTTTTCAGTTCTTACTTAGGTCAGTTTTGGGAAGTAAGTGTGCAGCTCACTTATAGAAAACTCTAGCTTATCATTCCTCATAGCACATCTTGTACCAGTTCATCTCTCAAGATTTCCCCACTCATTCGCCTCATTTCACCAATCTGCCCTAATTTCCACGTTTTTGTACAAAGTTGATTTCTTCCCCTTTGAACAAATCCAACCATCTCTTTCGTTCCTGATCTTCATTGATAGAGTCCTAGAGCCTTCAGCACCTTCATCCAACCTTCATTTCCCTTTTCCCACCATTTTTCCACCTTCAAACCTCTAAAAACCACTTTCGGGCTCCTCCTGTAGATCCTCCTATAGATCCCCTACAACCTCCTGTAGAAGTTCATGCGAGCGATTTTTCGAAGTATGATCGCAATGGAAGTCTCCAGAAGACTACGGGGGATTTCTTAGGACCTCTCCACACCTTCCTCATCTTCAGCAAAAGCCAACTCCATCCTTCTTTGCCACCAAACCTCTGCACAGTCACAATTAGTTAAACCATAAGCATAATAATTCCACATAAAAATACCCAAAAGTACAAAAAGATTATTTCTCATTTCTCTTCAAAACTAGCTGGAATAAATGCAATTTACTTTTTTAGTAACCAATGGCACCCATTTCAGTAGTTTCCATCTCTTTCCTTGTAAAATTAGGGTTTGCTAGGGTTTGCTAGGGTTTGTGTTTCATTTCAGTTTTCCTTCTCTTTCTGCAGGTAGAATAGCCCTTGTAGAGTTAGATTTGTTCCATCATAGTAAAAGCTTCTTCTGAGAACTCAAAGAAGTTGGCTTAAGCTCCTAACAAGCTTCCGCCAGCTGATCAAGTGACAGCCTGCAGTAAGAGCTAGTACTTGTGCATACAGCACCGTCACTTCCAAGTTTGTTACGAACTACCGGGTTGATAAAAGTAAAGAAGGAAGCCCCAGGAGTTGTAGCATTATTGCTACAATACTAGAGCTCACCACTCTTTTTGGCACCGTTTCCGGGGAAGCGTCAGAGTATTTTGTGATTACTGCTCTTCTTATATTTTCTACTGCAACATTCTGCTAAGTAATTTATTTCAGCAAGAGTAGAGTAGTTGTTTCATTTCAATTCTGCAAAAGTAGATTAGACATTTCTTGCTTTCATTTCAATTCTACAATTTCATTTCAGCAAGCATAGATTAGACATTTCCTGCTTTCATTTCAATTCTACAATTTTATTTCAGCGAGTGTAGATTAGACATTTCCTGCTTTCATTTCAATTCTGCAATTTTCATTTTAGCAAAGTAGATTCATTTCAGTTAGTTGCAATTGTTGTTCAATCCATTTCAGTTTTTGCAGGTACAAGAAGAAAAAGGAACAAAAAAAGCACCCAAAAAAAAAAAGAGATTTTCTTTCATGCCTCGTAGAAACATAGACAATTCAGGAAACATCCTACCCAACACCCCCACCATATCATTGAGTCACCCTTCTCTCTTCTTTGGTGACAGTGATCCAGAAGAACCTATAGGTGAACCTCCAGAGATATACGAAGATACTATAACAGAAGAAGAGCAAGAAACCATTCCTCCTGAAACTATGGTTGAAAACAGAAACATTAGAGGAAATGGGGAAATAATAGAAGGTGCCTTTCCTATCCGAGAGACCAATGGGGACACAAAAATGAAAAACATAAGTCCTTTAGTCTTACCTCACTTCCATGCACTGACTACCGAATATCCTGATACTTTCTTGTTTGAATTTGTTGTTCTCTGTCAAACCTATGACTATGCAGAAGATAAGCAGAAGTTGAAATTGTTCCCTTCTACCCTCAAGGATGTAGCCTTGCGCTGGTTCATGGGGTTACCTGGAAACAATATCACAACTTGGGCTCAGATGCAGCAAGCCTTTAACAACAAATACCAGGACTACTACAGGTCAAAGGATACTAAGGAAGAGATCTTTTGAATGACCATGGGTAGTGATGAATCTTTAGAAGACTATGAAGAGAGGTTTCAACTCAGTTATAAAAGGGCCAAGTGCACACTTGACCCTGAATCTCTAAAGTTGGTACTACTTAGAGGTGTCCCTGAAGACCTTCTAGACACCCTCCATTTGCTAGCTAGGGGAGACATCTACCAGTTACCTTATGATGACATAAAGACTATGTTTAGAAACCATTCTAGGTCAGCTAGAAAGAGAGGTAGGGGAAGTCAACCTTTAGCCAGTACATCCTCTTCCACTTCATCCCTTTGAAACGAACTTGAGAATCGACTGGAAGATTTCAAGAGCGAGGTGAGGTAGACTCTTGCCATGCAAATGGATACCTTGCACATCAAAAGGAAACAAGAGGAAGCCGAGAGGGCTTTGGCCATCTTTTGTCCCAAGTACACTAGAAAGCATCCTAGGAACAAATGTCCATTGCACTCTATGGAAGTGTGTTTAGTCTGTGAAGAAGACCATCCTACGAATCAATTCCCTTCCTTGCCTGGAATCAAAGCTGCATATCAGGGGGTTGAAGGAGCCACTGAACCACTCTATTTCATGAACCAAAGAAGGCCACATGGACCTAGACCTTACCAGCGGGGAATGCAAGGGACATCCCAGAGCTATTACAACCCCAATCAAGCCACTTCCATGCCTTCTTGGGGACCCCCTGTTCATCCTTCCTGGTCCACACCCCCTCCTTGGTCATATCCTCCTTAATTCCAAGCTCCTCCAGTTGCTCATTCATTTCATCCTTATGCTCAGCCACAGCCTCAGTGGAATGTACCTCATCAGGGGTGGAGGCCCCAGTATAACTCTCCTCCTGCTTTTTTGCCTCCACCACCTGCTCAACCACGACCGTTACCTCCTGCTCCTCCAAGACAATCCCAAATACCTGCTCAACCAAACCTGAACCCCAACAACAGACAGGGCAAGCAGGTATATGGTGGAGAAATATCATGCCCGACCTATGCTGTGGAGATTCAGGAAATTAACCTACGATCTAAGAAGGTTCTCCCAGATAGCCAACCTCCTCCTAAGGAGGACGAGGAAGAAAAACAGGAAAGTGAACCAAAAGTCATTCCGTCCTTTCCTGAGAGACTAACTAGAACCACACAACCGACCCCAGAAGAAACTGAACTTCTAGGAGAACTGAAACAATTATGTGTAAAAATACCACTTCTCCAAGCCATAAAGGATGTGCCTATATACAACAAGATGATCAAGAAGAAGTGCTTCAGGCACCTAGTTAGGTGCAAGAGAGATGCCACAACTATCAATGTCATAAGACAATTGTCCAACCTGATGTTGGGGCAAGTAATCTGTCCGAAATATCTAGACCCTAGGAGTCCTGTAGTCGATGTCCACATCAATGGCACCATAATCCCCCATACCTTGATTGATCTAGGGGTTGCCATTAATGTGATGACCAAGGACACTATGCTCAAACTCAACCTTCAAGGTTCCCTAAGAAATACCTCAACAATACTACAGTTAGCAGACCGCTCCACTGTGACCCCTGAGGGGATTGTGGAAGATGTCATGGTCTCTATTGATTCCTGGGAGTACCCTGCTGATTTCCTAGTTCTCCAACCAAAAGAAAAGCTCTCTGGGTATACTCTCATCCTGGGAAGACCTTGGTTGGCTACTACAAATTCCTACATCAGTTGTCGACCTGGGAACATGATTATCAAGAATGGGCATATGTCTAAATAGCTAGTCCTCTATCCTCCTGCCCAACCTCTGCTAGAACATGATTTACCTCTCTGGTTGGAGGAGGAAGATGAGGATGAAGTCTATTCCACACCATTGTGTATAGTAGAGGCTACCATGGGGGGTCCACAAACCAAGGATGATCTTATTGAGAAATTGATTCAGAATCCACCCCCCAGTGTGTTGCCCTTAGAAGAGCTGGTGGAAGAAATCCAAGCCAATCCTTTAGTTGATCTCTATGTGGATGATCCGACCTCTCTCAGAGTTAAGAATGTGGAATTTGGCCCAGAAAAAACCTTGAAGATCAACTCATCCCTATCCACCTCTCAGGAGAAAGAACTATGTATCTTGTTGAAGAATCACTTGGATGTTTTTTCTTGGAGCTATAAGGAGATGAAGGGAGTCCACCCTTCAGTCTATACTCGTCACATTTATATTAAAGAAGATTGTAATCCAATCAAGCAGCCCTAAAGGAGGATGAATCTGGCCCTCAAGGACATTGTCAAAGAAGAACTGCAAACGTTGCTGGATGCAGGATTCATCTACCCCATCTCTGACAGCGAATGGGTTTCTCCTTCGGTGCTAGTGCCAAAGAAAAATGAGAAGTGGAGAATCTATGTAGATTATCAAGAAATAAACAAGGTCACCAAGAAGGACCATTTCCCTTTGGCTTTCATAGATCAAGTGTTAGATGGCCTGGCAGGGAAGAAGTTCTTCTCCTTCCTAGATGGGTTTAGCAGGTACAACCAGATCCAAATCTTCCCAGAAGACCAAGATAAGACCACTTTCACTTGTCCATGGGGTACCTTTGCCTATCGAGTCCATCCTTTTGGGTTGCACAATGCTCCCACCACTTTATAGAGAGCAGCACTGAGCATATTTGCTGAACTAGTTCATGATTCAGTGGAAATCTATATGGATGACTTTACCCCTTATGGTTCTATCTTCCAGGAAGCTTTGACTAACCTGGGGAAAGTTTTAGCCAAGTGTATTGAAATGAACCTATCCCTCAATCCCGAAAAATGCGAATTCCTAATGACTGAAGGGACCGTGCTAGGTCATACAATTTCTCAACAAGGATTATAAGTGGATCCCAACAAGATTGCTATCATCCAAAGGGTCCCACCTCCTCAAAAGGTAAGAGATGTTCAGAGTTTTCTAGGCTTAGTAGGGTATTATAGAATATTCCATTGTTTGGTCTTTTGGGAAAAGATGTTGAGTTCATATGGACTGACAGTTGTCAAGAGGCTCTAAATGCCTTGAAAGGTAAGCTGGTGACTACCCCAATCTTGAGAGGTCCAAACTGGGCCCTACCTTTCCACATTCACACAGATGCCTCGAACAAAGCGATAGGAGCAGCCTTAGGGCAAGTTGAAGAGAGGTTGCCTTATGCCATATACTTTGTCAATAAAAACCTGTCCAGGGCAGAATTAAACTACACTATGACCGAAAAGGAGCTCCTAGTTGTAATCCATTCCCTAAACAAGTTCAAACACTACATCACTGGCTATCAAACATTCATACACACTGATCATGCTGCAATTAGGTATTTGATGAAAAAACTAGTTGTAAATTCTCTATCATTAGATGGTTACTTTTATTGCAGCAATTTGATTTGACAATTGTTGATAATCCAAGTAAGGAAAATGTTGTCGTTGATTTTCTATCTAGACTAGATCTGCCTACAGGTGAAGAAGGAACGTTGGATGATCAAATGCCAGATGAACACCTATTTTCTATTTCAATACTCTCTCCATGGTTTGCTGATATAAAAAATTATTTGGTTTTAGCACAGTTTCCCCCACACCTTTCCTCAAAAGAGAAGAGCAAGATCGTGAGGAAAAGTGCCCCATTCACTTGGATTGGGGGCAGTCTTTTTAAACTTGGCCCAGATCATATTTTGAGGCGATGTGTCAGGGAGGAGGAAGTTTTTGACATCCTCCTAACCTATCATGATGGGCCCTGTGGGGGCCACTTCGCAGCAAAGAGGACTGCCTTCACAATTCTCCAAGCAGGTTACTATTGGCCCACTCTTCATCAAGATGTCAGGAGATGTATCAGGAAATGTGACCGATGTCAAAGGATGGGAAAACCTACTCCAAGGGATGAGATGCCCCTGCAACATCAAGTGACTTTCGAGCCATTTGAGAAGTGAGGCATAGACTTTGTGGGTCCTATCAACCCTCCTTCAAAACAGAAATATTACATCATTGTGTGTACTGATTACCTGACAAAATGGGCAGAAACAAAGGCGATCAAGGCAGCAACAAAAGAAAAAGTAGCTGAGTTTTTGAGGGAAAATATCTTCTACAAGTTTGGCTATCCAAGAGAGTTAGTCACTGATCAAGGGAGTCAGTTCACCTCCAATTTGGTTGAAGATCTACTCACACACCACAATATTAAGCACAAAACTTCCACCCCCTATCATCTACAAGCAAATGGGTAGGTGGAAGTCACTAACAGAGATTTGGAAGGGATTTTGACTAAGGTAGTGAGCAGGAGCAGAAAATATTAGGCAAATCAATTGGTTGAGACCACCTGGGCCTATAACACCACCTGGAAAACCACCACAGGGTTTACACCCTATGAACTGGTCTATGGGAAGAAGGCTCTTCTCTCAATAGAATTTGAATATAACACATTAAGGATGGCAGCTCAGCTGGACCTAGATCTCAGCCGTGCACAAAAGGAAAGATTGCTTTAGCTAAATGGATTGGAAGAACAAAGAATGCAGGCCCTACTCCACTCAGAGGTAGTGCAACTTCAAAGAAAAATATGGCATGACAGACACCTCAAAGAAAAACAATTCCAGCAAAGAGATTTGGCGCTGCTGTATGATTCAAGATATAAAGATTTCAAGGGCAAAATGAGGACAAGATGGTTGGGACCATATACAGTAGAAAAATGCAATGACAATGGTTCAGTCCTTATCTGGACCATAGATGAAGAAGCCATCCCCATGCTCGTTAATGGGCATAGATTGAAGATCTACCGGAAGCCCCTTTCCAAGCAAGAGTTCATTGAGAATCTGGGAAAAACAGTGTTGGTAGTGGAGCAAGTCCATGTCTCCACTCCACCCACACCCTGAGCAAAAAAAAAAAAAAAAAAAAAAAACAAACAAACAAACAAACAAACAAACAAACAAAGAAAAAATAGAAAAGGAATAAAAGATACCTAGGTGAAAACCTCTTAGAGGTGCCCAGGGTAGGCAGTGAGGGTGAAAACCTCCTGGAGGCACCCCAACTGTCTCAAAAAAAAAGAGAAAAAAGAAAAAAGAAAAAAACCTAACCTCTTTTGAATGAATTGCAGGTTGCAGGAGGGTCACACAAGAGAAAAGTACATGGCTAGGTTGCATACACCCTTCATAGTCCGTCCCTCCATCGCCATTATCCTTTCCCAAGCCTTGGTCTCATTTGTGCTGAAAATTTCACATCCTACAGGAAACTCTATGTATTCTACAGGAGGCTCCTATAGAAATCACAGAGAGGCCAAAATCAAGTTCAGAGAAGAACCCGAGGGCTGGAAATTTGTCTAGAAGGTCTGTGAACCTCCCTACCACCATCCATCCACCTAACTCTCCATTCCATCCCTGCACACCCACATCTCCACTCATTTTTCTTTCCCTGCATAGACAAATACAGAAATTATGTTTCTTTCATTCTGTAAACACAAAAAAATGAAAAATAAAGTAGCAGCGTTCCTTGCTTATTCCTACCTAATATCTTCCAGGTGCTATTTCTTTTCATTCAAGACCTTCCTCAGCAATCTTTTTAGCCCCTACTCAAGCATCAGGCTGAATTTCAGAAGGAGAAGTAGCTACAGGAAATCCTACAGGATTCCTATAGCAGCTTATCCCTTTGAAAAACAAACTCCAAAGACAGAGTCAGCGCAGCAGGATGTATGAAGCATGCAAAGAATAGATATTGATCGAGAAATCACTAGCATAAGCCAAAGGGCGAGCATGCAAAGCACCAGTAGCAAGAGCAATGAGGAAATAAAGTGCTAAGGTTCGAAGCATGCAGAACACAGCAGTGATTAACAGGTAAGTGGCTAAACCTATTCCTCGGTGGCATGAATATTATTTACAAACTGCGTGAACTATGGGAATGGTCATGATTAAACAGAATCGGTGGCCAGCTAACTGGCCACCCTAGTTCAGTTCACACACACTCGTGGAGTTCAAATGAGCCTCATCCAATTCAAACCACAGATCAGATATGCAGTCAGCACGAGTGGCCCATCAACCTGAGAAGAAAAAAGCTCATAACTAGTAGTGGTGGAAGTGTATAACGGGATGAGGGAGGTGATGGCGGTCAGGCGACATGAAGAACCATAATTACACTGGCATAGGACCAATGGTCTAGATGGGGAAAATGTACCCATCCAGCCACCTCACCTCCTCACCGCGGATTACGCCATCAGTAAAGTACAGTGTGGTCTAAGCCTCCACCACCCTTTTTTTCATTTTCATTTACGAATTTCTCAATTGTAGTACACACCTACCACCTTTAGAACAACATACTAGTCATTTTTTGCCAGTTTTTCAAAACCCTCCCACCTATCGAGCTCTACAAGAGCACTATTGCCATCTACAGGGGGCTTTCTACAGGAAGGCCAAAGAGCAACTCTGCAGTAGAAAAAGTCAGAATTTTTGTCAAATTTGAGCTTGAAAAGAGGTAGGCTTAGGAAACCACTCTGCATATGATATATTTATATAAGGTGGTGGATTAAAAATACAGTATTGGGTTGAAAAAAGAAAGGAAAGTGAAGCTTAAAAGTCTGCTTGTATTTTTCTAAGTTCTACACAGTCTCTCCATTTCCTTCTCTGCATTCAAAATCTGTCTTTTTTCTTCCTCACGTTCTTCTGAAAAAAGGAATGCAACTATAGAAACCAAGCCTATGAAAAAACGAATTTGCAAGTCTGTCTACTCTCTGGAGAAAAAAACAAAAGTCTTGGTTATTTTTTCAAAAACCGAGAAGCAAATTCAGGTTAAGAATAGTTTGAAGAGGGAAGAATTGCAAATTGATGTTGTAAAGAAGAAGCACACGGGAAATTCCTCCTATAGTTTCAAGAAAAAACAAAACTCAGTTGTCCCTCTGTTTCTGGTTTTGGAAATTATTTTTTTCCTCACCTGAGAACTTTCATAAACCACTAAACACCATGCCAGGAGGTTTTATGAGAAAGAAGCCTTTGAACTCCAACAAGTTACATGAGCACCCCGAGGTGGTGGCCCTCTTCACCAGGGAAAATTGGATTTCTTTCTTTAATAGAATTCATGGACATGATGAGGAGGTGACTGAAGAATTTTTTATGTCCTTAAGACCCCACTCAAAAACACATGCTACAGTCAGTTTTAGAGGTCTGACCCTAGAGCTTACACTAGATTTTATCAGCAGAATCACAGGTCTTCCACTTGGGCTCCCTTGGAGCAAAGAGGAAAACTCATTGGGACAAGTTGCTAAAAAGACATTCTTTCAGCCTTATGAACATCCTATAGAGGATAAGAATGGGGTAAGAAGTACAAGCTTACCTCCTCCATGGAGTGAAGCCAGCTACCAGATCATGAAATACATCACTTGTGAAGGAAGATTCAATATAGTTTATGGTTATCACTTCAGGTTATTGCATGAATTGAGATATGGGATGGACCTACCTGCAGCTAGGAAACTCTGTCTCCCATATTTCCTCCTCCAGTCTTTGATATAATGTGGCACCAAGTTGAATGCAAGGATTCCAGACCAGCTAGCCCACCATGGCCTCATTAAATTATTGGTGGAAGATGCCCTACACACATACACCATCCCCATAGCTTGGGAAATTTTCAGGAATATGTCTAGAGGAGATGACATCAAAACTTTAACTACGGACATTATCCCATCTTGCAATGAGAAGGAGTAGAAAGAGATAATTGAGAAGGAAATTCATGAGGAGGCACAAAATATTCAAACAGAAGGAGAAATAGAGAAGAAGCAGAAATAAGAGGAGAAACTTGAAAAAACCCCTGTTGAGCCGAAGGTATAAAAGAAAATAGCCTCAAAAATAGAGAAGAGGAAGAGGAGAAAGGCTAAGAAGAAAAAGCCCAAGAAAGCTCAGAAAAAGGCTGCCACTAGAAATGCAGGGACTCAACAAGATAAGGAGAAAACACCACCAGAGGCAGCAGAGACAAAAGAAAAAACAACAGACACAGGAAGAACAGCAGGAGATGAAGGAGAAGAATAGCAGGAAGAAACATCCTCTAAAACACTGGCAAGGGAAGCAGCAGTTGTGCTTGTTGCATTGAGCACTCCAACTAAGCAAAAGGGCAAGAGAAAAAGACAGACATCTATGTATTTCAAACGCCGAAGGAGCACTAGGATTAAGGTAGGCAAGCCCCAGCCACCATCAAAAGAACCCATAATCATTGAGGATGCACCTACTGAGAAAAAGGAGGAATCTCCCTCCAAAATCTCTATCACCTATGAGAGAGGGAGTCCCAAAACCTCCACCTGGAAGGAAAGAATCAAATTGATGGACTCCAAGGCAGTCCTACAGGAAGCTCATACCTCTCTATAGGAGACACTGGCCAAACTGAAAGAAACTGAACAATTGGAAAGGAAGGTAGTAGAACAGTCACAAGAGGAAAGTAAGGCAAAAGAAATACTTGAACCAAGCCCTCAACCTAATTTAGGCTCATATTACAATCTTCTAGAAGGTGGGAAGATCATCCCACAAAAATTCGTTGTGCCTCTTTTCTTTGAATTAGAAAAAGAAAGGGTCAAAACCCACACCTGGATGCAGATTACTAAATCTAAAGGAGTTGAAGATATAGGGCTCATGGAAGACAAGTTGAGAGAGTTGAGAAGGGAGTTGGGCATGGTAAGGTACATAGAGAGCATTAGAAGAGCCCAACTACAGGAAGACAATGAACTGCTGAAAAAGCAATTACAGGAACGAGAAACTCAAGGGGAGACAAGTTGCCAATTTTGGAAGGACAGCAACAACAAGAAGGTCCCCTAGCAAATAATGAAGCAGAAAAGAAACATCAACAAGAGGAAGAGCCACAAACCGATGTTGAAATGCTGATGAAACAACGGCAAGAAAAAGAATCTCATGCAACAACTGAAATGCTGATTTTGAAACAGCAGTTGCAGGAAAAGGAAGCCCAGATGGCCTGCATGGCCAGTTGGGCAATGGAGGCCTTGTAGTGCAGACAACCAGCTAGATCCTATGCACTATATCTCAAAGACCAATGGCTCCAATTCCAGATTAAAACATTGGCCCAAAGGGGCACAATCCCATTCCAAAATTATGATCATTTTATGCATTTATGTAATAATAGTTCAGCGGAGGATAAAGCCAAATTAGCAGAATTTTACCTCCATAATATGGCACTACCAGACATAAACTTATGGGATCCAAATGCTGCACAGGGAGACCTACAGCTCATGGCTATGGCTTCTTGGTTGAACCATGAAGAAAAGAGAGCAGTGGAAATTTAGAAGATCATGACAAAGGAGCTAAGTGAACCCCTCATGATAAGGGCAAAACCGGAAAATCCCTTAGCTCTCATTAATGCCCATCAACACCTTGCAAACAATCCTCAAGTTCTCGCTGATTATGTTGACAGACAAGCACAAGCTATCGCTCATTTTGAAGATATGGAGAGACTATTTGGCGATGACTGCCTTCATGCATGCATGAGAAGGTGGAATACCTTGTCACATAGCCTAAAGATCAGGGAGTATCACTCCCCAACTAGAATGAGGGAGGCTATGATGAGAGTGCCCCTATATAAACAATCAATGCAAAACTTGAAAGCCAACTGGATTGGTCTTAAGTTCAATCCTCCACTACTGCTAGGACTGTTGGAAGGGGTTAAACAGGAGGAAGAAACATTGGGAGGAAGTGGACAGAAAAGTAGGTTTTCATGACAGAGAAGAGGATATAACATCAGAGGCTTGGGATGTCAGGGAATTTGTTAAAGCTATTAAAGATGAAGAACTGGATTAGTTGCTTAGAGGATGAGCAACCCATTCAGCAGGGGGTGATGATGAGCCCCAGAAATGGGTAACTATATGGGCTCATTCTGCCTATTATTTTCATTTAATCCACCATTCTCAATAGTTTTGTGCATGTTTTTGAATATATTTATGTCAATAGAGTGAATGGGGATAGTCACTTTGCCACATAGTCTAATGAGTGTTTATTGCGGATTTTTGGACAATTTTGGACAAGGACCAGGAATATATGAGCAAAATGGTAGCCAGACTTGAGGAAACAGGGCTGACGACTTAGAGGAGGGGTGTATCCTTAATTAATGACCCCTTCCTCGAGTTCTCCATCAGCAGCTCAGAGTACAAAGGCCCACATTGATGATTCCAAGGGGCAGCCGAGCAAGTCAAGTAGGGTTGTTGTTATCTCCAGTTTTAGGCAGCCGAGTTCCTTAAGTTTAGGAGGATTGTTGGGATTCCCCACTTGTATAAATAAGAAGGCTTCAAGCCTCAGTAGGTTAGCCATTTCATAGTATATTTTCACACTTTTGTGCAGCCTTGTACTCAGCTCATTTTCGAGCTCTTTCTGAAGACAGTTTTGTGATGTAACGGCTATTTTTGTTGATCAATGAAGATGAATCCAGTTTTGAACCAGCACTGATCTTTTCTAGAGGGCTAAAGCTCTTGGGTTAGGGCCCAACCCAAGTTGCCTAGCACCTCCTTTGTGTATTTATATGTTTTTGCTTGCATTCATAGGATAATTTATGTTGTTTAGGTTAAATCTTGCTTTAGTAAAATAGGTTGTTTTTTATGGTTAAAATAGTTGTTTTTGCTTCTAGTTGCTTAAGTAGTTTTCTGTAGTAATAGAGAAAGATCCAAAAAGGCTACCAGAAGGTCTTGATCTCCTTTCTCCCTCCTTGGGACCATGATTTGAGGTCAAGGCACTACTGTTGCCACCAAAAACACAGTTTTTTCCCTTTATGCAATTGCTAATGTGATGTTTTGAGTTGAAAAAGTAGATATTAGTTTGGACTCACATGCTTAGATCCTTTCTTGTTCATTTACCATGGCTTTCTTGCATAATTTTCTGTTCATGAAGTTATGTTCAGTAGGTCTCTGTTTTTAGGTCAGATTTTAGGTCAAAATAGACAAACTCTGTTTTTTCGGTTCTTACTTAGGTCAGTTTTGGGAAGTAAGTGTGCAGCTCACTTGTAGAACACTCCAGCTTATCATTCCTCCATAGCACAGCCTATACCAGTTCATCTCTCAATATTTCCCCACTCGTTCGCCTCATTTCACCAATCTGCCCTAATTTCCACGTTTTTGTACAAAGTTGCTTTCTTCCCCTATGAACAAATCCAACCATCTCTTTCGTTCCTGATCGTCATTGACAGAGTCCTAGACCCTTCAGCACCTTCATCTAGCCTTCATTTCCTTTTTCCCACCATTTTTCCACCTTCAAACCTCTAAAAACCACTTTCGGCCTCCTCCTGTAGATCCTCCTGTAGAACCTCCTATAGATCCCCTGCAGCCTCCTGTAGAAGTTCATGCAAGTGATTTTTCTAAGTCTGATCGCAATGGAAGTCTCCAGAAGGGTACAAGGGACTTATTAGGACCTCTCCACACCTTCTTCATCTTCAGCAAAAGTCAAATCCATCCTCCTTTGCCACCAAACCTCTGCACAGCCATAATCAGTCAAACCATAAGCATAATAATTCCACATAACAATACCCAAAAGTACAAAAATATTATTTCTTCTCATTTCTCTTTAGAAGTAGCTTGAATAAATGCAATTTACCTTTTCAGTAGCCAATAGCACCCATTTTAGTAGTTTCCATCTTTTTTCTTGCAAAATTAGGGTTTGCTACGGTTTGCTAGGGTTTGTGTTTCATTTCAGTTTTCCTTCTCTTTCTACAAGTAGAATAGCCCTTGTAGAGTTAGATTTCTTCCATCACAGTAAAAGCTTCTTCTAAGAACTCATAGAAGTTGGTTTAAGCTCCTAGTGAACTTGCACCACCTGATCAAGTGACAGCCTGCAATAAGAGTTATTACTTGTGCATACAACACCATCGCTTCCAAGTTTGTTACGAACTACCGGGTCGATAAAAGTAAAAAAGGAAGCCCCAAGAGTTGCAGCATTATAGGTGCAATACTGGAGCTCACTAATGCTCCTCTCAAGAAACTCATCATCAAGTATTTTACCTGTGAAGGGAAGTTTTCTCGCTTATATACATACCATGTCAGATTGTTGATGCATTTCACAAGAGTGAGGATAATGAACCTCCCATACTTTATATGTAGGAATATTGAGAAGATGGCTCTATATGTGCAAAGGAAACCTTTTCCTCAGCAGTTCAATAGTATTTACCACTTTTCACTGATTAAAATTGTTGTCTTGCATCAGCAAATCTTGCTGAACATACCATGGGATATCTTCATTGCACATGAGATTTTCAAAGGCCCTTGGGTGAATCCATCGGTGCTTCAAGATAGCCAGATGTTCATGAGACTGAAACTATAGGTGTGCCAGTGTTTGTCACCTATGAGAGAGGCACCAGGAGGATTTTTGCTACTGCCAGGTGAGTACTATCTTCACCAGGGGTGGAAGGGGTCTCATTTTCTTCACTGGACTACAGGCAAATGCTATCTTCACTAGGGGTGAAAGGGGCTTTTCCTTCTTCTTCAGCTGAACAGGTACAAGGAAGAGACAAAGGAAAGTAACAGGTGCATGAAGAAGGCCCTACTAAAGGGCAAGACAGGGATTTTGTTTTGGTTGAGGATGATGACATTGATTTGGGCTCTCAAAGCTCAAGACTCAAGGATATGATCATCAAAGAGAATAAGGCTGAAATCCAAGCCCTATTACTTAACCTTGAGAGGGCCAAATGGATCATCAACTATCTTGAGCAAGAGAACAAGAAATTGGAAGACAAACAAGCTATAATGGAGCTGCAAACCATTAGAGAAAATACGCAAGTGGCAAAGACAAGAAAAATCAAAATAACATCCCTTGAGCAAGAAATTGACGTTGATCAGGAATCATGGTTAGAGAGGAAAACATTCACCTGGAGAAATTGCTTGAGAAATCCAACAAAGAGAAGAAAATGTTGTGCCATATGGCTTATCACTACCTAACCCGGAACAAAATTTGCAAAACATTGAGTGTGAAGAGGTTAAAGGCTAAGCTAAAAAGAGCTTTGAAAAGCAAAAAAGAGAACGCTAAGCTCAAGATCTTGGCTAAAGTATAATTAGCCCAGCAAAGCACCTAAAAAGGATCACTCATGCCAAATTTCAAGAAATTTGAGAAATTGCTTGAGAAATCCAACAAAGAGAAGAAAATGTTGTGCCATATGGCTTATCACTACCTAACCCGGAACAAAATTTGCAAAACATTGAGTGTGAAGAGGTTAAAGGCTAAGCTAAAAAGAGCTTTGAAAAGCAAAAAAGAGAACGCTAAGCTCAAGATCTTGGCTAAAGTATAATTAGCCCAGCAAAGCACCTAAAAAGGATCACTCATGCCAAATTTCAAGAAATTTGGAGCATTTTTTGTCATTTTTGAAGTAAAAAACAGGTTTTTCCAGCAGGTGCGCAGCACCACCGGTGCTGCACTTTTGCTTGGGGCCTCCATTTGCAAAAAGTTTATATTTTTGGAATCAAAATGGAAAAATTTGCATGCTCAAAAATGGCTGAGAATTTTGGACAAGTTCTGGGTCTCCAAAAGGGCAAAAAAACACCCAAAAAGTGCCCTCTTTGCCACTTTTTTGCTACACAAGAAGCAGTCTTGGGAGATTCCATTTTTGGAGGGGAAAATGGACTCCAAATCCAAAAATTCAAATTGTTTCAGAAAGTAGACTCACCAAGCTTTCCAATGAGCTATTCTACACCTGATTTGGACTTTGGGAATCCTTCCAAAAGTGGCCTAGAAAAAGCATTGCACATTGGATCAATGGCGCTATGCATAGGAGGAATTTTGCCTGTTTTGCTTGTTTGTCCATAATTTCACCCAGTTTGACTATCAGTTGACTTTTTCTTTTCTCTTTGGTAAATTTGTAATGGTAAATCATGTAAGATGATGTAAATTTGATGAAAAATGACTTGTGGGGGTATATACATCAGTTAGAGGTAGTTTGAGGTTGAATGAATCAGTTTCCATAATTTTAGAGGCGAATTGTTCCACTGCCTATTTTGTAGTTCCTAGTTTAGATGTTGTTGAAACCGCTTCTTGACTCATGGATTCGACCCCTGATGGCTAACATAGGTGACTTGATACCTATATCATGTACTTTCTTAGTCATTTGTAAAGGTTGGACTCTTGTGGATGCATTGAGCACTATTGTAGATCACTTCTGCACTTTGGCAAGGAAATGAACCAAGGTTTTGCAGCATTTTGAGGGATTCTTGTGGTAATGTGTCTTGGCATTGTTTCTTCCTTTGTTATTTAGTGTTCTTCTTATGTGTATATGTGCCAACATCTATTTCTTTCTTCATAACTAAATGAATCAAGAGAATTAGGTGGAATCCATTTATGTTCAGTGCTCTGCCTTGAGGATACATTTAGTTTTTAATGTTTTCTGCTGTTTGAAGAGGACTCATGAATTTTGCATGCCCTCTCCAACTCCTCACCAGTCTTTAGACTCACCATCACATCCAATTCAAAGTGCTAAAACACTTGCCTACCTCGCCCCACAAAAACCCCTGCAAATCTGAGTTGATTTCCGGACCCAAAGTTGCCTTCCTCATTTGATCTAGCAAGCAACCATTAAAATCAATCAAAATCCTCTAAGAAAATATACCTAGCCTAAAATTAGCATTAATTTTCAGTCATCTCAAGCCCTAGTTGCCATAATTTAATCGATATTCACAAGGAGAGAGCCCTCTCCCAACTTGGTAGGGCTAGCTACCAGGTTAAGCATGGTTTGATGTTACCCTAGACCTGCCTTCCTTCAGCCTGAGGTAGATTTAGGCCCTAACAGGGTGCTGGAATTTTGCATTAATTTCTCACTTGTTCTGCGATTCTGTGATGTGCTTTCCTCTAGGAGGCCATCACTACTATTTTTAATGTTTTTGGATACTGAACTTCCCCATGCCCAGGATTTTATGTATGAAACCATGATTGAAAGCACCCCCTCTTCTTATAAATAGGGGGTCGCAACATAGAAAAAGGGTTCTGAAATATTAAAGAAAGTCAGATATTTTTGTGAAACCTACATCACTTAGTGACATATATCTTGCAGAATATTACAGGAGTAGTGGTGATTCCTCCTTTGATGTATTACAGTTTGTTACTTTGTTTCATCCATCTTGTATGTTTTCCTCTTTGAATTCATGCAATAATAGATACTTTGATATTTCAGACTTGTCTACATATTCATCTGCGTTAAAGTTTTAATGCATATGCCTATGTGAGGGGTTGAAATTATATTTCCAAAACTGTATTGGCGGAAGCATACCATTCATTTCTACTCTGTCCATTACATCTTCCTCTCACTCAAATATTTATAGTAAATCTTATGGTTTCAGACTCTATATTTTATATAGAGAATTCTTGGTACTCTGAGTTCTATATCCTGAGTTGTCCCTTTTCTTTGTCTCTTCTCATTCATCTTGTAAAGTTGGTTAGACTATAAGTCTTTGAAGTGCTTGGCCTTCACTATTTATGTTATATTTCTAGGAACTATGTGTGTGTAGAAATGCTGAAACATACGGATGGTGTCTTTGGATGAAAGAACCAACTCTCTAATATATATGTATAGAACACAGGTGATGTCTCCTCCTACGTGAGAATCATTTGAGGCACACCGTTTTATATGTACCCAGGCACTAGTCTTGTAAGCAATCCAAGGTTGTGTCTAGGAGCGACAAAAACATCATAAGATTTTTTCAATTCATTATAATGATGATCATCTTGACATGTTTTTTAATAAGTTACCCCATATAGAAATTACCCATATTACCCATGAGGGAAAAGTTGTTATCTTATGTTAAATTCAGATGGCTTTTTACTTGTTCCCTAGAGAGTCTGGACCAAATCATGATCCCTTTCCCATTCTTTCACTTGGTTGTGGCAAGCATGGGAAAGAGCGTAAAATTGAATAGGAATGAACCAAGGGCTCTCAACCAACTTGGAGTGTATCTTGAAATCTAGCAGCAGTTTCAGGCAGTAGGATGGGAGGAATTCTTCAATCGGTGTGCATGTTACCATGACGAGGTTGCTAGAGCATTTGCTAAAGTCTTCGATGGTCAACAGGTGTTGGTTGAGGAATTACCTTTTAAGTGAAATAGGAGTTTATTGCTGAAGTCACGGGATTTCCTATAGATGGAGGGAGTGTTCAGAAATCATGTCTTAATTGGAATTGTTGTACCCTTCTTTATGAAAGATGAATTTTAAAAAATGAATTGGAGATTAGGGGTGCAGAGGTTCTTTCTAAAGGATGAATGACATTGTCTCCTATGAACCACCTAGTCATATTTTTCCTGTGAATGAAACTACAAACAGGTAAATCTTTATCACTTCCAATTTTTGGCTCACATAGCGGGTCAGTTGAGAATTAATACCCCTTATTTTATGCTGGAAAGCCTAAATCACATGGCTGCTAGAGGAAAAGAAAGAAAAAATTCATCGTCCCATTTTATATTTCATAAGGGTCTAATAAAACTATTAATTGAAATCCAATTAAGAAAAGTTTGGAGGACTTGGAATCATTTTTTTTTTTGAGGAGGGTTTAAACTCATCCTGCAAAACCAAAAAGGGGTAGGAAGAAGGGCAGTACAAACAAGGAGTCAAAAAAAGGTAGAAATAATTCCTCCTCTAGTTCCTCAATTATCTAAGATTTATACGAGGGAAGGTGAATGGATAAAGAAAATGGAGACCCCTCCTCCCACTGAAATCCTACCTACAAACAACAAACAAACAGACAAAGCTAAGGGAAAATTAATTAAGCCCAAAGCTTAGCAGACACTAGTAGAGAAGGAACCCACCATGGCAGAAATGTTTAAAGGTGGAAGAAGACCCCACACTAGTCCATGGAACAAACTAAGACTAAACATCAAATTGAAACAGAAGCCTGAGCTAGCCAAGGAGATCATAGATGTAGACAAGACTCATCAGAAGGCTACAAGATCAAAAAGTTCAAAGAAAGAAAAGGAATCAAATGATGTTATTGTTGAAGGTCAAAAGAGTAAAAGGTAGAGGACGAAAAATGTGGATATTCTACTAAAGGCAGCTAGCACACTTATCTAGTTTATTTTTTGACCACACAATCTTGATTGCTCACTGTTAAGGTGAAATTTTCATCTATAGACCAACAACCCACTTATTAGCAATTTTACACTGGTAAAAGTAAATGGGCACTAATAGTTTCATTGTTAATGCACTTTTATAAAGCGGCTTAGATGAATGCGCTGGCAGTCAACCCGCAAACAAAAATATCATATTTCGGTTTCAAAGGGATAATAACGAGTCGGTTAGTGTTATCAGATTAGGAAGCCTAGAAGGAGGAGTTGTTCAAAAAAAGATGGTTTTGGAGGGGTGACAAGGCATGAATTCAAGCAAAGGAGGCAGAAGATCAGTCACCATTTTGATCGTGTTTTCCGACCATATTTGTAGCATGTTATTACGATTTAGACACAGATAGGATTGGAAAAGTTTTATATGCATGTATTTGATATGTATGCTATTATTTTTAGACTATGTAATTAAGAATATGCTAGAAACATGTTTTAAGTTGTAGTCTTTTCTATAAATATGAATTCTGAAGAATGAAAAAGGGTTAGAAACTTCTTGCAAAACATTGTGTATACATTTTGACATTAATATAAATTACTCTGATTAGTGTTATTTGTTCATATTTATAGAGATTCATGTGTAATGGGTTTCTTGTCTATTTTCTAGCACGTATCATTTATTTTGTCTCATAATCTGATCCATATATATTCTACGTTTTGGAAATTGAGTTATTAAGTCTGAAATCTATTTTACAGCTCAGATTTACCATTGCCAAAGTGTTACATGTTTTTTATTTAAACATATTTTACATAATTCACTAGTTTCTATGTTTTTGGTATTTATTTCTATTTGCTTCTATCATAGCTAAATAAGGAAATGTCTAACAAAGTTGTTGCTACCTTACCTCTGTATTGTGTTCATATAACCTGTAAGTAGTAACTTGTTATCAAAAAGACTCCATGCCCCATGGTTTTTCCTATTCTTTCCAGACCAATTTCGTTTAAATCCAATAAGATCTAGTCAATGTGCTAAGTACATAACTAGTCAAATTTGACTGAGTTATAGAAGGGATCCCCTTCGAATTGAAAGGGATAGCTTTCGATTGAAAAGATTGGTTAGAGGTTACCTTAGAGTTTTTCCCACATCCAAGGTTTTCTCTAAGAGATAACAACCTTCTTTCATTAATCATTTGAATAGAGATGTATTACAATTGATTTTCTCAACTAGTCTCACCTTGCAAGTGCACAACCTATCTTTCTTCTCAATAAAGGCCACTGACCTAGACTTAGTAAATTTTTTCTTCAACTTGAGATCCTATTTCCTTGCATTATTCCTTGAGGAATTAGCCCCTATTATTTAGGAAATTCCTCTAATTGAATTGTGCAATTCCTTAGGTTGATCATCTGACTACATGCAACACCTGTACACTCAAGGCTAGTCTACAACCGATGTTACACTACCTTTGAATATCCACCTCAATTGGTGTTATAGACATATATGGGCACTTCAACCCCAATCTTATATGTCGATAAACTAGGGCTCATCAACCCCTAAAAGAGTTGTTTTATACCCTAAAATAACATGGTCATCTGATTACATCATTCCCCACAAGTTCCACCTGAAAAAACCATCCAGAAATGGCCTAAACTGAACCATACTGACTGCTCCACTGGCAAGGTGCGATGCATACTGAGTATTACACTGGCCATGTGCGATGCATACTATTTGGGCCTTCTATAGGGTGCAATGGGCGAGGATGGACAAATGTCCGAGACAGTTTTCTAGGTGGTTGCTCATGGAATCTTCTAGAAACTTCTCCTATGACACTTGCCTCTCTGAATTTGCCCAGGGATAAGTAAGAGATCCAATAAATCTCCAAGTGGAACCAATTGTAACAAGTGGAATGACACTAATCAAAACCCCAGAGATGACTCACACCCTTGCACACATCTATAAATGGATCCCTCATCTAAGGGATCTAGAAGCTGGAATATTGTGAATTGTAAGGAAGTGTTGATAGTTTGTAATTGAGGAAGGAGCATTGTATTGTTGGTGTGATTTTGCTATTTCATGAGGTGAAGAGGGATTGATGTTGGGAGGATGATGTTGGATCAGACAACTGGGTTGTAATTCTCCCTTCTATTTAATAAAGTTCTTCAAGTTTTCTTCCATATGATTGTGCAATTGTGAATGTTATCATTTGTGAATGTTATTGTATGTTCATTATATATCTGATTATGTAATGTTTATGTTATAATAGATCAAGATGCTTTGATGGTTATTTGTTACTATGTTTCCACAGGTACTCTCCAACAGGGATAAGTACAGAGAGGAGTTGCAAGCTCTGTCAAGGGGGGGAGAGATCAAGCAAGGGATTAAGTGGAAGCTACAGGTTGGTCCCCTCATCTTTCTCTTATCTATTGTGCATATAAGAAATTGTTGAATTACTTTAAACTGTTGTTTCTAGGGTAGTTGTCAAACCTAGAGGGCTAGTCGATCGAAAAGACACTAGTTTTCACAGAAACAATTGGGTTGCTTGAATTCTATGTATGCACTAGCTATTTTGGGCTGATTGATGAGTTAAATGGATGATCACTAAGTTTGACTGAAGTCCCATTGGTTAACTGACCTTCCACTAGCTCCTTCAAAAGTTGCAACTAGTTTAACTGATCTTGATTGTTAGAAATTGGAAAGCACACATGGAGAACTGAACTATAACTCTTCCAACTCGAATTTACTAACTAAATTGGGTGATACAAGACATCTCACACATTCTACTGATGTGGAAATTCAAAGTTTCTCAATTCATCAAGGAAACATCAAATTCAGAATTTTTCTTGTTGCATTTTTCAACACTCACTCTCACCAAAAAAGGGATTATCAACCACCCCTATCCTGCAACCATGGAAATCAAACTTCCCTCTTGACAAGGCATTTATCAAAATATCAACATCTTGTTCCACTATCAGAATGTACTGCAACAACATTATTCACCTCTGCACACAGTCCAGTAAATGGTGATACTGAATATCTATATGCTTGGATCGATCATGAAAAATGGTATTTTTAGAGAGCTTGATTCAACGCTAATTATCATAGTAGATCACTGTTGGATCCATTATTTGACCAAATAATCCAACAAGTATCTTTCTCATCCATATCGCCTATTAGGTCCCTATCATATTAGTGATCCCCCCATTACTATTGTCGTTGTATCCCTTATTGTTGTTATTGTACCTATCCCTTATTGTTGTTATTGTACCCCTATTGTCCCCATATTGTTATTATTGTGCCCCATAGAATCCCTCTATTGTTATTTTTTTGTCTTTATATTATTATTGTTAGGTCGGCTTGGTTATATTGTGAACCTGTAGACTCCTATATATAGAAAGGAGGTTTTGTCATTTGAATTATCCAATAATTGTTCATTTGTGTAATGTAAAGGAGGTTCCCCCCTCGAAGAGGCTGAATTCTAAGGCGTTGATATATCTTTTCTATCTTTTTGTGAGCTGGTTTCATAACATTTGGTATCAGAGCTTTGGATTCTAGGGTTTTGCTACTCCAAACAGGTGATCGTGCCATTTTTGCTATAACTTTTTTCTGCGATGTTTCAAACGCTAAAACAAAAACCCATTTGGGCTGAAATAGTTTTGAACTTTGGGTCCAAGTTTTAGTGCTTTTCTCGGTATATTTGTGGAGATATGATCTGAGGAACTTGGCATTCTTGCAGACTCCCGAATTACATTCCAAACAGGCGACCTGGAGAAAATCGTCATAACTTTTGTTTTGAGCATCAGATTGAAATCTTGTAAGAATTTTTAGAAATAGGACAGCCTCTAGTTTTCTGTGTATCAGTTTCAGATACTAAGGTTGAAACAGTGACACTTGACATGTCGTACAAGTTCACTCTACTGAACTAGTCTATAATCAGGTCATCGTGGGAGATTTGGCATAACTCTTCCTTGGAGAATCCAATTTTGATCAGACTGGTGGTATTGGAAATAGGACGCAGAGGGCTACTGTAGGCCACGATTTCAAAAATGGGATATCCAAAATTATAGAGGTACATCAGATTCAATATCTAGCTCCTACAAGTGAAAAAAGGTGTGTATTTTTTAAATTTTTGCATAAGCTTGGTTTGAAAAATTAGTCTGAAGGAAAGAGTGTTATCATGGTGGTAGTGGAAAGACTTACCAAGTATGCACACTTTTTTGCATTATCTCATCCATTTAAAGAGAGTACAGTTTCTACTGCATTTATGGAAACAATTCAAAGGCTACATGGAAACCCAAAAATTATTGTCAGTGATAGGGATCCCATTTTCACTGGAAATTTTTGGACAGAATTATTTTCTATCTTGGTACTCAGTTAGCTCATAGCTAATCTTATCATCCTCAATATGATGGGAAAACTGAGGTAGTAAACAAAAGTTTGGAAATATATCTTTGTTGCTTTGTATATGATAAACAGACATAATGGGTCAAATGCTTGCCTCTTGCTGAATGGTTGTATAACACTTCCTTCCATACTGCAACAAAAATGACCCCATTTATGGCACTTTATGGATATCATCCACCATCCATCACATCATATTTAAGAGAAAATTCTAAGGTTCAAGCAGTGGAAGATCATTGTTGGCATTATGAGACAAGTGTTGTCCTTGATGGCAAATCACTCAGATGATAAATTATAGTGCAGCAAAGTTATTTTCAAGTTCACAGACTTTTATGCAAAGAAAAGTTTATTTCATGTAGAGAAAAGTTCACAGAATTTTATGCAGAGAAAAGTTTATTTCATGTAGAGAAAAGTTCACAGAATTTTATGTAGAGAAAAGTTTATTTCATGTAGAGAAAAGTTCACGGA
>APFE031641359.1:88437-150217 GCA_000404065.3 Pinus taeda
GGGGGAGAGTGATTGGTTGTTGTTGCCATCAAGTCCAAAGGGGGAGATTGTTGGCATTATGATACATATGTTGTACTTGATGGCAACCCACTCATCTCATATGATAAATTATAGTGCAGCAAAGTTCACGCACTTTCATGAAGGAAAAAAAGTTTATTTCATGTAGAGAAAAGTTCACGCACTTTTATGCGGAGAAAAGTTTATTTCATGTGGAGAAAAGTTCACGCACTTTTATGCGGACAAAATTTTATTTCATGTGGAGAAAAGTTCACGCACTTTTATGCAAAGAAAAGTTTATTTCATGCGGAGAAAAGTTCACGCACTTTTATGCGGAGAAAATTTTATTTCATGTAGAAAGAGTTCACGCACTTTTATGTGGAGAAAAAGTTTATTTCACGTGGAGAAAATTTCACGCACTTTTATGTGGAGAAAAAGTTTATTTCATGTCGAGAAAAGTTCATGCACTTTCATGGTTGGTTCATGGTATTGGTCCGACAGTTTTTTGATCCTATGGTTTTGGTCCGTGGTATTGCATCCAAAAGTGTTGATCCCAAGTATTGGGTTCATGGTATTGTGTTATTATGGTTTTGGACCGTGGTATTTTGAAAGGCCTAAGACTATAAAAGAGGAAGGAGATCATTTGGCAAAGCATGAACTGAATTGTTATTGAATATCTGATAAAGTACTAGATCTGGAACACTGGTAATTGGGTTATGGTGCAGATCTGGATCTGAATGAAGGAGGAACCTTAGCGCAAAGAGAAGGATAAGTTCTATTGATGGGTCATAATCTTTAAGCTTGATTGATAGTATCTTTGTATGATTTTGATATGTTATATGTGGCGCTTGCTTGATCTATAAATCAGATAATCTGGGTTAATTAGTGTTTGAATATCTGATAGAGTGAATTATCCTTTATAGATCTGTACGCAGGTTTCAGGTTATTAAAGCAACGTATGTCTTTTGAGTTGTGATCTAGCTACTTCTGTTCATTGCTGCAGTGTTCTGGGCTCAGATTTGGTGTGTGGTTACTGTTACTGTACAGCTGCGAGAGAAGTGTCTACTTGATTCAGTGCTAATTGGTGAAAAGGAGATTGTTTGATGCAAAAATTATTGATGATTGATTGATGTTCATGGATCCAGTCTAAAAATTTATGAAACGTGGTCCTCAAAGAAGTAGAAGAGCTAAGGGGGTTGTAGCTCCCTTCCAGGAGAGACTGGAAAACGAGAGAGGGTTGTAGCTCTCTGCAGGTTGCAGCCTGCGTACTGGTAAAGGACTCCACCAATACAAAATCATTGTAAAAGAAGTTTCTAATTGAAAGAAGATAGAGACATATTGCAGTAGGTGGCTTTCACCCACATTGGGTTTCCACCTTATATCTGGTGTTCTTTGGTGTGATTATCTGTTTTTCTTATTCTTACTCATTAATATATGGTACTGACATACAAACTAATGATCAATATCTGAAGAATAAATTAATTGAAAAGAATTTGACAATACTCATTCACCCCCCCATCTCAGTATTATTTCCAACAATCACATCGAGCATCAGCAACAAGTTCTCCAACTCTTAAAGGATAACCTCACCTTGGCATAGAATAGAATGAAACAGCAGGCATATCAACATCACAGCGAAAGAAGTTTTGATGTAGGTGATTGGGTATTCCTATGGCTACAGCCATATAAACAAATGTCCCTCAAGCAAGATAAGAAGGATAAAAAATTATCACCAAAGTATTATGGTCCGTACAAGTTGTTGCAAAGTATAGGTACCATGGCATACAAATTGGAGCTTCCTGCAGCTTCTCTAGTGCACCCAGTTTTCCATGTTTCATGCTTAAAGAAGGTTATAGCTGACAAGCTTCCAATTTAGACGATATTGCCAGAACTTGAGGAGGAAGGAAAAATCATATTGGAACCTAAAGCAGTCAAAGAAACAATAACTCGATAGCTACGAAATAGATCAATTTCAGAGTATCTCAACAAGTGGAAGAACTTACCCGTTGAAGATTCCACATGGGAGGATGAGAATTTTATACAAAAGCATCCAGAACTACTCAAGCTTTGAGGACAACACTTTTTTGAAGGAGATAGGCATGTTAGGTCCCTATAATATTAGTGACCCCCCCATTACTATTGTCGTTGTATCCCTTATTGTTATTATTATGCCCCTATTGTCCCCATATTGTTATTTTTGTGCCTTTATATCATTATTGTTAGGTCGGCTTGGTTATATTGTGACCCCGTAGACTCCTATATGTAGAAAGGAGGTTTTTTCATTTGAATCATCCAAGAATTGTTCATTTTCGTAATGTAAAGGAGGTTGCCCCCTCGAAGAGGCTGAATTCTAAGGCGTTGATCTATCTTTTCTATCTTTTTGTGAGCTAGTTTCATAACATCGCCTCACATGTTGCTTGAATGACATCCATGTATTTTACTTCTTCTAAGTTGAGTGCCACAGATATTTTCTTCCTGTTGTACCAAGAAAACTCTACAGACCCAACACTAAAAATTCCACCTAATGTACTCTTTTAGTCAAATGGAATCCCCACCCAATCCACATCTGTGAAGTCACATAGCTTCACTCCCTTTGTCTTCTTGTACCATATTCCAAACTGGGTAGTTCCTATGAGGTATCATAGAACATGCTTAGCTTCCCTAACAAATAACTTGGTTGGCCTAACCATAGCTTGGCTCAACTATTTGATTGCATTACACATATTTGGTCATGTGTTCACAATATACATTAGTGAACCCACCAACTTTCGGTAAACTGTAGCATCCACTTCCTCACCTGAAGTGGCATCCACTTTCCTCTAGTTGGTCGCTAAAGGTGTCTCTGTTGAGGGAATAAATCCCTTAAGGCTTTGGGTTAGAACCCTAGCAAAGTAGGAGTAATCTACAGCAAGAAACAAGCATTCAACTCAGGCAATATGCTTAATCAAACTAACTATGTGAGGATGAAAATACCTGGATGTCCTTCGTTTAGGTAGTTCTAGCCAAGGCTCAAGCCCTCTGCAACTCCTAATGATCTTCGAACTTGCAAATCAGCCAATTCGAATACACATAGCAGCATATAGATAAAGCATTATAGTGAAATCAACTTTATATCATATATATAGATGGTTAGTTATACATTGAAATAGTCATTCAGATATAAACCATGACAATAACATCAAATGCATAAACAAATTTGATATCAGGAACAAGACAGTGTTTCTTTTATTACAGAAAACTATAATAAAACATGGAAAGAGTTCACCTGAGTCTTCCTCTTCCGGCTCCACGCGGAACCGTCCTCCAGGTCCGTCAATTCCCAGTCTTCAACAGCCTCCTTCCATAACCAATACCATGATATCTCCAAGCATGTGAGAGAATATCAAAACTCAAGGAAACAAGGGTTTCCTGAACTTGGGGAAGTGCTTGAAGCACAGGGATTCTTCAAATTTGATCAAGGGATAATCTCAGTATAGTAATTCTATCTCTTCTCTCCTCCTTAAGGCCTTCCCATTGAAGTCTTTTTATACTTCTCCCAAATTAGTTTTTTAGTTGGGAAGCAATCGGGAACAGTTGGGCCACAGGCACTAATAGGTAATCAATAGGTAAAACCTGTGATCTCCACCCATAGTTAAGGAAATTTAATTTTTTTAAGTTTTTTAACACATATACGCGGGTTGGGTATAGACTGACCAGCGTGTACACACTTTTAACACAGGTCAAAGTAGCGTACAGGGAGTAAAACACTATTTTTAAAATATTTGGACCAAGTTTGGAAGGAGGGGTTTCCTTAGGCCATAAAGAAAGCATCACAAATACGCAGGGTGATATTTGGAGCTATAACAGATGCCCCCTAATATATGAGGTCAAAAGGGGAACACGATGGCCGAAATGCATTAAGTATATGGAAAGGAAACTTGTCAAAAACTGAGAAGGACTTCACCAGATTCAGCCTACCAAGCCAGCAAAAGAAGATCAAAAAGAAACAACTGTCTGAGGCGGGCATACCCATGCTCAGAGAAAGTAAAGCATGTCTACATATCAAGTACAAGCAGATCCACTATGTATACAAGTATAAGGAATTGAAAGTACATAATGGATCATCTGATCATGATCGAACAAGTACATGTCTGAATATCACATATAAGAAGATGATCAATGAATCTGAAATATGAAGTTGATCACTGATGTCAAAAACTGATCCCAATAGTACCAGATGAACATGATGGAATAAGATGATACTACATCGCAACTCAAATGCCAACATATAGGATGTCGCTATGAAGGACTACAACATATAATGTGGAATGGTGTCAACTAGAAGCAATAAGAGCAACTGACAAGTGAACCAAAGAATGATGATGTAACCCAATCACCGACCACCATGGTACATTTCTACACAATGGGAATAAATGATCTGAAGTCAATCATGTGAGAAATCATTTTATTACTGGTCATTGATGTATACCATTAACAAATGTGAGACTACTCACCAATAATGATAATGAGAGTCAAGGTAGCTAGTACAATCTAATAAGTGTGAATAGATGAGCTGAAGTCGAACACCTAGAAGAATCTATCAATCAAGAGACAATGATGATTTCCCATTGTCAATAGCGAAGGATCTGCCACTGATGACTGCAAACCCCAAGGTACTGCCAAAGGGACTCTAGACCTTTGCCCCAGAGCAATGAGTCGTAGTCAATAGGGAAAGATCCGCTAGAAGGAAGGCATTAAGGCATCCTTCATCAATCTAGTGCAAGTGTAACCCATAGGCCAATAATGTGGATGGAATCAGACAAAAAAATATGTAGTAACCTGACCAAAGTACGTTTCTGGCATACACAAGATGTAGCTAGCGCATGATAGAAACCTTATAAACCAACCAATAATGAAAGCTGACATAGAGGCGAGGAATCCACCAATAGGGGGTCAAATGGAAACCAAGGCACTACACGAATCCCAATGTGTGATAATGAAAGCTGATGTCGAACACAAGGGAAACCACTCAATCAAAGACCCATGATACTAATCGATGCTGAGAATAAGGTGACCTATCAATAATGAAAATAGGGCCAAGGTGCGGCTCTAGGCCTATCCTCAAAGTAATATGTCATCGTCGATAAGGACAAGATCTGCCAGCAAGAAGTCAATGGAGACCTTCTAAAACTAGCACGAGTAAAGGACCAATATAACTGATGTGATGATAGACATGACACTGACAATGATGGATGGCCGACTGAAAAATAGGTCAAGAGACACCATAGAGAGGCCGACTTAGGCTTACTTCCCTTGAACAAAAGCACGACTCAATGATGATTATGTGGTAGCATATGATGACTCTGTATAAGCTCGTCATGCAGGAGGCATGAATGAACTCTCCATATGATTGGAAGAGATAACCAACCGGAGGAGAACGGACTCAATAACAAGGTTAAGGCGTACCTAAGTCAAACTAAATCCCGCCCAAATGGAGGAGAGACTTTCTTTTGAGTGCTTTGTTCAAGGGCGACACAACTGACTCTAGCTGCCAACAATATATGGAAATGTTGTCTCGTTCCCGCTCTTTTTTGGAATATGTAATTTTTTATCTTTTTCTTTAAGCTGGAAAAAGAATAAAAGAATACTATAGTACAGTAGGAACGAGTGTCAGTGAAACAGATGATCTAGTTCCTGGGATGGGAACATTCCTATGCTCAATGCCGGGAGGTGAAGCTGGTCAATGACACTCAAAGGGATGTTCCTTCCATGGGTCTCAGGGTGTGTCAAGTTGCAGAAGCTAAGGGATTGCAAGTTTGATTTTTGCAGAAGACATGGTCAAAAAGTGGCTTAAACACGAGTCCAAGTGAAACTGGCTCAAGGCAAAAAGGTGCAAACGGTCAAAATGAAATGCAGTAGTAGAACTCAACACAAAGGAGCCTCTAGGGTATAAGGCCAGAACAAAGTGAAGAAGCAAAGAGGAATGAGTCTTCAATGCACAAGTCATGGCGAGACTAGAGAGGACTCCCGAGCCTACTCAATGAAACAGCATGGGCAACCAACGTCAGTGAGGTGCTAACTACGATTCCCATGTAAAGGATGGTTGTACAATCATGTCATGATTTAAAAATCAGCGAGTGAACATGGTTTACTAACCATAACACGATGGGATCAACCCTATGGCAAGCGTATCGACAAATGGAGACTAGTATGCATAATGCAACGGAAAAATGGTTTCCCTAACCTTTATGCCAGTGAGTAAACTATACCTACCGTGATGGGTCAGAAGTCATGGAACTGATGTGAAATTTCCAAAGAAGCATCCAAAATGTCCTGAAAAACAACCTATTCCTAACAATCCAAGCTCACAAGTTAAAAGATTCATGAGACGAAAAAACCAAGTTTTGAAAAAATTTGACATTTTCAAAGCTTATAAAATGACTTTTTGACTCACCATTTGTACCATTTGTATTGAGAGCAAAAGCTGTGGAGAAAAAAGAACAAACTTTCCCCCAAAGAATTGGACCACTCAATTTGGATCAAAATCATCAAGTAACACCCAATTCTAGCTTGCATTAATTTATGATTGTTTTTAGAAATTTTATTGGGATTTTACTGTAGGAATTTATGTTAAAAATTTCAACGTGGCATATATGTGGGTTGGATATTATAAACCGGTGTACACTCAATCCCTACACGCGACTATGTATGAAAGGGACCCACGTATACACGGTTTGAAATTTAAACACAAAAAACTAACGGTTGGAAGTCAATTTTCTTTCAGGATGACAATCACTTGGAGCGAGAGGGAGCATACTACCATTTATAATGAAGTTATGAATGATCAACAGGCATTATATGCTTTGAGGGGATGCAGTTTATTAAAAAATTTCAAAATGCCAAATATGAAGGCCAACACTCGCTTGCTTGAAATGTTAATCCACTACTGGAGTATCGAAGATGATGCTTTTATTATTGATAAAATGCCTTTGAGGATAGAGGTAGAAGATATTTACTTTATCACTGGTCTCTCTAAGAGAGGAGAAGTTTTACATTCGACTGGTCGGACACAAGGTAGTCTTTCAGTGGAAGACTACATGCATATATACTGTCCAGGACATCCGGAGAAGATTGGAAGCCAAATTCCAATCAAACATGTAGAGAGCTTGTCCCTGAGGATCTTATTGTTTACCATAGCTAGGATAAATGGATCAGCCTCATTGCACCAAGCGTCATGACTATCCATGAGCTTGGTTGTGGAGTGTCTCACTACAATTTTTTATTGGTGTACACCTCTTATTACTAACATGAAGAGCCAATTGTCCTCCTTTCAGAAAGGATAGACCAAGAATTTTGGATACAAGACCATTTTGTGCTCCTTCTTCTTCGAGAAGGTTCTAGGGCTATGTCCCAGAGTATCAGTTTCTATCAGTAGCCCCTGAGATCCTCGGATGGGCAGGTGGGCCGACCTGATGAAATGCCTTGGAGGCGGAGACGTGCCATGGACTGCTTTCGATGATGAGTTCTTCTCCTGGTGGGAACAGCAAATCATCATTGTGGAGGACTATCCCTATGTTGGCATGAATTTCAGAGGAGATCCTGACTTGGTGCTGCCACCAAACGCCACATGGGGAGAGATAGGTAACCATTTTTTAAGTTTTTATCAATTTTAAGATTTTATTTTTATTTTTATTTTTTTTTAAATATGAAAATGAACTTAAAGATATTTTTGATGGGATTAAAATATTGACATAATGATCATGTTCCAAATGTGGGCCCGGTACAACCAGACGGATTTCCGTGGCACAGGCGTCGCGGAAGAGCTGCCGAAGAGGTGGCTGTAGAGACAGAGAGGGTCCTATATGCAGTCCAATGAAATTTGGTGAGATTGACTCACCGAGTACTGATGGAGGCCATAGAAGATCTTCCTGAGGATATGCAGTGCCATGTGGTAAGAGTGCCACGCAACTGGGTTCACCTTTTTCAGCGTGTGGCCAAAGCAGTAGTCCCCTACTTAGCCGCGCATCCTGAGCCGGTTCATTAGATATACTGGACATGATTATGGGCATTTAGTCCCAATTTTGTATATTATTTTTGAAACACTTTATGTACACACGAGTGACTTTATGATATATCTATATATATATATAATATATATATATATAATATTATATATATATTATATTAATATATATATATATATATATATATATAGTTCTAGATTTTTTATGTTTGTTTTATCTTGATGAATGAATGATATGCCAATATAATGCTTGATTAGCGATAGAATCCGCTAATGAATTGTTAGATCGTGGAATGTGCAAATAAGTAATAAAAACAAATGATCTTTGCAACACCCTCACTCTCAAAAATTGGCAATATAAATAAGGATCCTGAACCCAATAAATGTTATTCAATTGTGACACCACCAGCTGTGAGTCAAGATACACTACCAACGAATCAATTCCATAAGAAATAGCTTCGGATAGTAAATTAAGGACGACAGTATATTCGGAAATATTATTTGACTCAAAACCAATACATACTCCCCTTGACACCATCAACTGTCTAGTTGGATAATAAATCACCCAAGCTGCAAAAGCAAGATTCTGATTGTGCCAACTAGCACCATTGGCGAATCCGAAATAGACCAAGTCATCCATCAACACCTGCCAAAGCAGATCAAAAAAGTGTCGATATCACAAAAACTCTCAATAGAAAAATGTACAAAAATACAAAATATACAAAGAAGCCATTGCTCAGCGGTAACCTAAGCAAAGTACTTCTTGAGGTAGACCCCATTTCAGGGCTCTGCCAACTTGTTCCCTTCAAAATCGATTAATTCATAAGTCCCTTTTTCTAAAACTCGTTTCACTATAAAGGGACCATACCACAAAGACTTGAATTTGCCTGCCCCCAAGGTGTCTTTATCTTGGTCAAAGACTAAGACAAGGTCGCCTTCAGAAAAGACTCAAGGAGGGACAGCTCTATTGTACCGAGTTTTAACCCTTTTCTTATGAGCCTCATTGATTGTGGCGGCATCTTGATGCTGCTCATTGAGATGTTCCAAATGGAGGTGCTCTTCGAAACTAGAGGTCTCTGGAAGGAGCTCAATGCTAGCTTAAGAGATGGAATTTTGCATTAAATGGGAAAGATAGATTACAGCCCGTAAACTAACTGAAAAGGTGTAAAACTGGTGGCAGTCTTTACTAAGGTTCGGTACGCCCAGAGAGCTGGATACAACATGAGATGCCAATTGGAGTGATTTTTTCAATTGTCCTTTGCAGGATCGTCTTGAGGAACTTATTCATGGCTTCGACTTACCCTTTGGCCTGAGGATAATACGGAGACGAATGCTCCTGCTGGAAGCCCAATTTAAGAGCCAATTCAGACATCAGTTGGTTCTAGAAATGACTGCCATGGTCAGTGACAATCTCTCTTGGGATACCAAACCATGAAATAATCTGATTGAAGAGGAACAATGCCACTGTTTCAATATCATTTTTATAAGTGGGCATTGCCTCAGCCCACTTTGTAAAGTAGTCTACGACCACTATAATGTACAGGTGATTCGCTGCTGAAGGTGGATTACAAGTAATAAAGTCAATACCCCACTTTGTAAAAGGACCGACAGTGATAACAGGGAAAAGAGGAGCTGGATGCACACAAATATTCCGAGTATAGACTTGACAAGGGTGGCAATGCTTGATCGCTTCGATACAATCTTTGAAAAGCGAAGGCCAAAAGTAGTCGACACGCAAGATCTTTTGGGTTGTAGCAAGCCCTAAAAGATGACCACCACAAGCTACACTGTCGCAATCATCAAGCACAGACTTTGCTTCCTCTAAGGTTAAACAACACCTAAGGATTGAATCAACCCCTCGGCGATATAATGTATCATCAATGATGACATAGTTCTTAGCCAGGTGACATAATTTTCGACGTTCATCCTCAGAGGAAGCAGGAGGAAACTTCGAAGTCTGGAGATAGATTATGATATCTCCATACCAGGGATCTTGTGAAGAGATGAGGAATAGATGTTCATCAGGGAAACTTTCCTCATAAATAGTATCCTCTCCACAAGGCAGCTCAGAAATTAATTCTGCAAAAACCAATGATTTCTTAGACTTGGTCGAAAAGAACTCAAGATCGAATTCTTGTAAAATAATAATCCATCGATTGTATTTTCCCCTAATCACTCACCTACTGAGGACAAATTGGAAAGGATTGACCACCACAAAGACAAATGTTTTGTGTAGCAAAATATAATGGTGAAGCCGCTAGACAGCATGAACAGCTGCCAAGGCTAATTTCTCAACTGGAGAATAGTGTAGTTCAAGGCCTACCAAGCCTCGACTCAAGTAGTAAATCACATGCTCCGTGAGAGAATCATCTTCCTGAACCAGAACCATACCTATGGTTGATTCTGTTGCTGCAAGATATAAAAGGAAATATCTGCCATAATCCGGTGGACTCAAAAGCGGGGCAGAGATTAACGCCTGCTTTAGGGAATCAAAATATCATTGTGCAAAGTCATGCCATAAAAATGGAACGCCTTTCCTGAGCAAACGCATAAATCCTTTAGTTATCTTAGCATAATTCTCTATAAACCGTCTCAAGAAATTTGCCTTCCCCTGAAGACTTTGAAGTTGTCGAATAGAAGATGGGGGAGGCAACTGAACTATTGCCTCCACCTTGAAGGGATCAACTTGAATCCCTTCGGTTGACACAATGAACCCTAACAAATGACTAGATGTAACCGCAAAAACGCATTTATTTGGATTCAATCGGAGCTTGTAAAATCGACATCTCTCAAAAACCAACTGAACATGACTAGGATGATCAATTCTCTTTCGAGAACAAGCAACTAAATCATCCAAGTATGCTTCGATGACATGCTTGATGTCATGGAAAGCATATGACATGGCCCGCTAGAACATAGCTCCAACATTTTTAAGACCAAAAGGAATCTTTTTGTACACAAAGGTACCCCAAGGACATATGAAAGTTGTCTTATGTTGGTCTTCTAGACGGATAGACATTTGATTATAACTGGAGAATCCATCCATGAAGGAAAAAATCTCATTACCCGCACATTCATCAACTATCTGATCAATAAATGGTGTGGGGTAATTATCTTTTGGACAAGATTTGTTCAAATCCCTAAAGTCAATGCACACTCGGATCATTCCTTGTTTTTTATCAACCAGGACTGGATTAGAAACCCAATATGTTAGAGGAACGGGGTATATGAAACCCGCCTTGAGCAGCTTTTCTACTTCAACTTTAATAGTTGTTGCTTTCCTAGGATTAACCAGCTGAAGCTTCTGACAAATCGGCTTAGCATTTTCATACGTCTTGATCTCATGTTGAACAATGGATGGATCAATACCAAGCATTTCTTCATAAGACCAAGCAAATACATCCCGAAACTCTTTAAAGAGGTCGGTGTAAATTCGAATCTCTTCAAGGGAACACTCGGCTCCGATGAAGACATTTTCTATCATATTAGGGTTCCTAGAGATATTTATTGGTACGGTTTTTGAAATGATCGACATGTTACCTTTGGCACAGATGTGTGCTGGAGCCAAAGGATTTGAAACCGTACAAACATCACTAGTAAGCAGATTGGAGAACCTGGATTTGACTTCTTACAATGGGGGAAGAAAATATGAACGAAGGTGTAATTCTTCCCAAGGTCGATCTACACCCATCATTGCTTCTAATATTGATTCCTCAGATGGTAAAACCGTATCTAAGCAATCCATAGCAGAAGTAGAGTCAATGGTCCAAGCTCAGGCCACATCACCATCTAACTCTTCCTCTGAAAAAGGAGTAGGATGGTCGTCTGCAGAGTTAACGATAGACTGATATCTAAGCTCTGCTACAGACATAGGGAATGCCATTCCACCAACTTGTGCTTCATCTAATGTGGTTGTAGGTGAAGGCAAGGTCCAAGGGTCTGAAAAATAATGAGTCCACAAGAACTCTTCCGATGAAGACTCTTTGGAGGATGAAATGACATAGATTCTAGCTATAAGAGTGGGAAGATCAAATGTACCCATCAATGAAGAATACATCCCAACTCTTAGATTCTCGATAGGTTGACGGTGGTTATCCACCAACGAAACAGTAGAATTTGAAGTTGCACGACGGTCAACTGCAGAATAATCCAATTTATCAACCTTAACAATTTTCCCCTCATGAGCAAAACAAAGGACTCGAAATAGAGTCAAAACGACGGCATCCATTTCATAAATCCAATTTCATCCTAAGAGGAGATTGTGATCTAGGTTGGCATCAAAGATTTCTACTTCGATATTAATGACCTTTCCTCCAACACATACAGGAAAGGCCGGGATAATCCCATGTGGCCTATGAGAATGTCCATCAAATTCTATCAAGAGTGTGGGTGAAGGAACAGCCGAAGGCGATCCAATGGCCTTCCAACATGACATAGACATTACGCATGTGGAAGCTCTCTCATCTATAATTGTTCGAAAAATGTTAGTTTTCTGGTAAGTAGACTTTATTTGAAAAGCCATATGATGAGGGAGTCTTTTTTTGACATTAAGCATGTCAAAAGTGAGCACTAAAGAATTGTTTGGATCAACTACCCCTATTGCTAAAAGTAAGGCACTTCATTGAGCTAGACATGACTGGAGTACCTCTAAAGCAGACATAGTGCATGGACTTTGAGCTAGATCTTCTACAATGGAGTAGTTCTAGGCTACCCTAGCATTAGGGTTAATAGTCGCATGTTTGGTAGAACATTTTGGTATCTGAGGTATAGACTCGACAAAGGGTCACTTAATATGAATTGGATCCGTAGTTTCGGGAACATATTTATCCTTGGATGTTTCAGCTTCACCATAATCACGTGATTGTGTAGCCACATTAACGTGAGAACCCATCATGAAAACATTTGAGGAATTCTCCCCCTCCTGGTTGACCCCTACAGAGGTACCAGGGTTTGAATTTGCTCCAGCAAGCAACTGCTACCCTTGGGGGAAAGGGTTAGTTAAGATAGCTTGGGAGCTAGAAGACCCTTGCTGCACTAACAAGCGGTGAGCATCTTGATTTTTTAGGCAGAGATGAGTCAAATGATCTCCACTACATAACTTGCATGGAAATTTAACTTTATTCTTAGACTCTTTTCCACCCTCACCAGCATTATTGTCGGGTTTGTTCGCATTACCCTTCCCATCTTGATTCTTCTTTTTACCTCGTCCCTTCTTCTTCCCATTGGAATTTTTATTTCCTTTGGGGTTAGAATCTTGAACGACATTTACGGAAGAAGGTTGGGAAGGTGGAGTAGTAGACAGTGCAGCCTGATTGGAAGAAGCGATTTGTAGAGACAACTGCTGCCATTGGCTTAGAAGGTTCACTGCATTTTCATCAATCGATCTAATAATACCATCAGCATGCGGGCCTGGCTTCAGTTTGGCTATATCAACTGTGGATCTAGGAGCATCTGGCAAGATCTTCTAAAGAGTCCCAAACTAAGAATATATCAGTTCTAACTGTTGGGCGTGAAAGATAGCATGCTCTTCAGAATAAACTCCAGATATAGAAACATCCTTAGAGATCTTAGGTTGTAATGATTTTAAAAACCATTCGAGACGAAATTCAGGTGGAATTTTGGCTTTAATGAGCCTCTTTCTCCGTCTCCGTTCCTGGACATGATCCAAAATTTGAGTAGCCGTGTCGTCATGAAAATTGGCCAGAAGTTTAGTTTCGGCTTCGTAACGGACAGGCAACTAAAAATGGTTGAAGAAAATGTTAGCCAAATCCGCGAAATATGTAAAGGTGCCCCTTAGCAACTCTATATACCACTTAGCCACATTCCCAGTTAAGGTGCGCTGAAATAGTCTCAACCTAATCGAATAATCAATTAGGGAGTTAGATGAGTTAGGGAGTTAGCCTTATGACGCAAAAGAAATTAATGAAAAACTAACTTATATGCAATGCACTTGTTTGTTCTTCGATGAAAAGAAACTTCTATTTCAGTTCTAAGAAACTTCTACAAAGAAAAAACTTTTTCCTTTTCTTTTCTTATAGCATACTTCACACTCACAAAACTAAATGACTATTGATGCTCTAATGATGCAAAACTACCCTAATGCAAGGTGTAGATGATAATGAAAAAATTATAGATTACTCTAACAAGAAATGAAAGCAATTTGTTTATAAGCCAACTTAAATGTTTGAAAGGAATATGAATTTTGAACACAAAATCTTTCCCAAACATGAAGGACTAATCAAATAAATCCCAAATCACTCTCAAAAACCAAAAGAAACCAAACTCAAATTCAGCAAAAGAAAGCAAAAACAATGTTTTTGAATAACTTTTATTTTTCAAAAAACCATAAAAACGACTTTTCAAAAGCACTCCAAATGCCACAAAAGATTGAAAGACCGACAGCAAATCACAAGGAAACTTTGCAAGTTATCAATTCAATACGAATGAAAACTTGAACAAAATAGGTGTTCCAACTTGCACTAAACGATCCAAAAGCAACAAAAAGAGTTTTGAGAAAATTGATCAAGAAATCAGGAAAGACACACTTTCAAATTCCTCAACAAGAAACTTTTGAAAAGCAAGAAAAAGTGAATGGCCACAAAATTGATGAGAAGCAAAGCATGCAAACCATAAAAATGAAGTTTGACACAAATATTGCAAACAATCTTCCATTCTGAAAGACCAGAGCAATCAAGAACCTCTATAAGAAGCCTTGTGTGTTCAAACACAAATCATGAAGCTCACTGTAAAGCAAACCAAGGCCAAAAACTTTTCAAAGGAAGAGAGAATTCACAACAGTAAGCTCACTATAAAATTAAATTCTAAAAACAAAAACTGACCACTTTGAAACCACACAGACTAGGAAACAAATCTTTCCAAGCAGAAAGATTTGAAAAAATCATGCAAAAACTTGTATACGTGGTTGTGTCCCTACATAGCTGCGTGTACACGCGTTTCTGCCAAAAGAAACTCGCATATACGCGGTTCCAATTCATAGAAACAAGCATGTGTACGCTTCTGTAAATAGACAAAGGTGTGTAAATGAAGTTTTACAAGAAAAATAAAAAATAAGGCCTGATGAAAAAGATCAAACTTGAAGTATGAGTTCCTACAGAAGCATGTAGTACAGTGACAGTAAGCAAACTAAGAACTGAGCCCTGATTGGCACTAAATAACCCAAACTAGGAATAACAAGATTGTTATCCTCAGTGGAGTCACCAATTCTGTTGAGGGAATAAGTCCCCTAGGGCTTTGTGTCAAAACCCTAGCAGAGCAGGAGTAATCTACAGCAAGAAACAGGCATTCAACTTAGGCAACATGCTTAAACAAACTAACTATGTGAGGATGAACATACCTGGATGTCCTTCGTTTGGGTAGTTCTAGCCAGGGTTCAAACCCTCTGCAACTCCTAATGATCTTTGAACCTGCAAATCAACCAATTCGAATACACATAGCAGCATATAGATAAAGCATTATAGTGAAATCAACTTTATATCATATATATAGATGGTTAGTTATACATTGAAATAGTCATTCAGGTATAAACCATGACATTAACATTAGATGCATAAACAAATTTGATATCAGGAACAAGACAGCATTTCTTTTATTATAGAAAACTATAATACAAACATGGAAAGAGTTCACCTGAGTCTTCCTCTTCTGACTCCAAGCGGAACCATCCTCCAGGTCCATCCAATCCCAGTCTTCAACAGCCTCCTTCCATAACCAATACCATGATATCTCCAAGCATGTGAGAGAATATCAAAACTCAAGGAAACAAGGGTTTCCTAAACTTGGGAAAGTGCTTGAAGCACAGGGATTCTTCAGACTTGATCAGGGGATAATCTTAGTATAGTAATTCTATCTCTTCTCTCCTCCTTAAGGCCTTCCCATTGAAGTCTTTTTATACTTCTTCCAAATTAGTTTTTTAGTTGGGAAACAGTTGGGAATAGTTGGGCCACGGGCACTAATAGGTAATCAACAGGTAAAACCCGTGATCTCTGCCCATAGTTAAGGAAATTTAATTTTTTTAGTGTTTTAACACATATATGCGGGTTGAGTATAGACTGACCCACGTGTACATGCTTTTAACACGGGGTAAAGTAGCGTACAGGGAGTAAAACACTATTTTTAAAATATTTGGACCAAGTCTGGAAGGAGGGGTTGCCCTAGGCCATAAAGCAAGCATCACAAATACACAGGGTGATATTTGGAGCTATAACATTCTCCATGGGTTTGCAATTGTCCATGCGTAACCTCTGAAGTATATCATTGCTATACATGCCCTAAGAGACAAACAGTTCCCCATCTCTTTGCCATACTTCTAATCCGAGGAAATAGTGCATGAGACCCATGTCCTTCATTTAAAATTATTTTCCAAGATCCTCCTTGCAATATATGATCAACTTCTCATCACCAATTACAATCAAGTCACCAACATATACAACAATAATCAACAATTTACCTTCTATGAATATATGATAGAGATTTACATCCACTTCACTTTTGGTGAAGCCCAAAATAGTGAGATAGTTACCGATCCTAGTGTACCAAGCACAAGGTGCTTACTTGAGGCCGTACAATGCTCACTTGAGTATGAGAAAAGTAGACTCTTGATCAAAAGTATCGAAGCCTTTTGGTTGCTCGATATACACCTCTTCCTCAATACCTTTATTGAGGAATGTTATTTTCACATCCATTTGGTGGATCTTCCACCCCACCTTTGCACCCAGAGAAATGATTGATCTAATGGATGAGTTCCTTGATATAAGAGAAAAGGTCTCCTCATAGTCAATCCCATCAAATTGAGAGTACCCCTTGGCCACAAATCTAGCCTTGTAATTTTCTATGCTTTCATCTATTGCCTTCTTTACTTTGAAGATCCATCAAGAACCCATAACTGATTTATCTGTTGGTCTTGGGACCACTACCCAAACATTGTTCTTTACAATAGATTAGTATTCCTCCACCATTGAATCAACCCATATAGGTTTCTATTGTGCTTCCTCGAAAGAGGATGACTTAGTCCCTACAAGCTCAATCATTAGAGCCATGTAGCTAGTGTACCGATCTAGTGACCTTCTCTTCCTACATTGATTTGAAGGGGCACCCACATTCTCCCTCTCATCCTACACAAGTCTCTCAAATTCTCTAATCCTTTTTCTTCCTTCTCTGGATGATTCATTTTGAGTGGTTGTTTCCACTCTTTGTTCCTCAATTTGTGGCTGCTCCACAACTTCTTTAGGTTCCTCCTTCGGAGCTAAAATATCCTCCTCCGATGGGATCTGAAACTCCCTCTCAAGATAGCACCACATGGCTTTATCTTCATCAAATTTTACATCCCATTGCACAGTTGTCATTCTAAGGGATGTAAAGTACACATGGTAGTTGTGGGGAGTTTTGTGTAACCCACAAATACCCCAATTCTATTGTTGACTCTAGCTTCTTCCTTAATTCTTTGGAGACATGGCAGTAAACAAAGGCTCCAAAAAACCTGAAGTGAGACACATCCAACTTTCTCCCCGAGAAAGCCTACTCTAGTGTAATCATACCAGGAATATGATGAGGACTTTGGTTCTACAAACAAATTTTTTTGCTGCATGCCTCGACCCAGAGGTAAGACTTGATCATGCAACATCACCCTTGTTGCTCCCACAATGATACCTTTATTTCTCTCAGCCACCCCATTCTACTGTGGATTGTGGGGTGTTGTCAACTCTCGTCAAATTCCTTATTTTTCACATAAAATTTTAAATTCATTTGACACTTACTCACCTCCATTATCGTTCCAAAGAGCCTTCACCTTCTTGCATGTTTCTTTCTCAACCAGTGCCTTGAATTCTACGAACTTGGAGAATGTCTCTTCCTTCTTCTGCATGAAGAAGATCCAACACTTCTGTGAGAAGTCATCAATGAAAATGACAAAATATTTGTGCCTGGTAGTGGAGGCTATTGAGAAAGGTCCACAAACATCAGAGTGGATCCTTTCTAGGATTGTATGTGCTTTTCTGTCCCAATCATGGAATGTGGATTTTGTGTACTTCCCCAAGGTCCATCCTTTGCATACATCTTATTGATCAAGTGCTCCTTTCGGGAGGCATGTGGTTATCTATTGCGTGATCTTCAAAGAACCATGATGCAAATGGCCAAGTATTATATGCCAAATTTCACCGACATCACAACTTTGCACCTTCTTTTCCTTTGTTCTCAATGCAGCACAATCCTCCACATCTAACTTGTACAGGTTCTGAAGAGAACCCTAACCTACTTCACCTATCACGTGACTATGTGTCTCAGGAATGCCTTTCCTTTGATCAAGATCACATCATAACCACGGTCTTCAAAAACTGCAACATAGATTATATTTTTCTTTAGGCCTAGAATGAACATGGCATCCTTGAGCCTAAGGAGGGAGCTCGACTCCCTATTGAAGGTGATTGTACCAATCCCATTCGCATTATACCTTCCATTGTCCCCCATATCGATGTTCATATGCAAATATTTTTCTTCTAGGTCATTGAAAAAGTTTCTATTCCCCGATATATGGAACGATGCACTTGATTCTAGGTACCACACACTCCCCACCACTGTATTGGCCATGCATGCAATGAGGGTAAAGTCAATGTCAAACTACGAAGCCAAAGCTTCACCTGCTACTCCTCCTAAGGTATTATTGATTGTCTTCTTGTGTGGAAATTTTGTGGCATAGTGCCCATATTCATGAACATGGAAGCATTTAATTTTCAACAAATATTTCTTCTTTCCCCCTTAACTAGATTCTAGTTTAGATTGGGACTTCTTCCCTTTTCCCTTCTTCTCATTTCCATCCAATGCAAAATTTTCTTCATCCTCACCCTCAGATGAAGTCCCATCTATTGTATTCTACCTTATTTCCTCCTCTACCAAATCAGACTATAAGCACTCCCAACTCGGTAGTTTCTCGCTCCGATTCACCGAATCTTGATAGTTATGCCAACTCTTCAGAAGGCCTAGAATGGATAGGGTTACCAAGTCTTATTCAAGGACATTAACATCGACCTTGCCAAGTTCATCACAACATGTAAACTTGCTTAGATACTGTAGAATTGTGTCATTCTTCTGCATCTTGATACTTCAAAGTTTATCCTTGAGTGCCAGCTTCCTGTGGTCACTACTATTCTCAAACAATTTTGTCAGTGCTTTCCACATCGTGAATATAGTTTCTTTTCCATGGAGTTTTGAGACAATATGATCTCGTACTCCCGCCAAGATTATTCTCCTTGCCTTGACAACATATTTCTTCCATTAATTAAGGTTATGGGCATCAGATGCTTGTGGTTTTGCAACATTTATCTTGACATATTCAAGCAATCCACTGTCATCCAATATTTTCTACATGTCGTCCTTCCATGAAAAAAAATTAGAGGTTCCTTCCAAGGCATACTTTAGCCTTTGTCTATTGAAGGCCATCGTCTCAACTCTAAAAAAATCCTGCTACACTGATCTTCAAATTCAAACCTATGAGAAACAACTTCGAATTTCCTGCTCTAATGTGAATCTATCTCTGATGCCATGTAGAAATTAGGTTGCATATTTGCAACTTCTCATATAGTTTTAATCAAAATCACAAGACAAAAACCTACTCTCCTGCTCCGTGGACATTAATTCACAATTGAAAACAAAAATCTCATACATGCAAGAAGAAATAACACACATGCAACAAGTATTTTTTATATGGGGAAAGAAATATACAAAAACCCCCAATGCTTGATTGCATTAATCAAATGAATAGATATGTATTACAATTTCTTTGCTCAACTGATCTCACCCTACAAGTGCACAACCTATCTCTCTGCTCCCTGAAGGCCTCTGACCTAGGCTTAGTCAAAATTTTCCTCGGCTTGAGCTCCTATTTCCTTGCATTGTTCCATGACGAATTAACCCCTATTATTTATGAAATTTCTCTAATTGAATTTCACAATTCCTTAGGATGATCATACGACTGCATGCAACACCTGCACACTCAAGACTAGTCTACAACTGATGTTAGATTTCCCTAGAATCTCCACCTCAACCGGGTAACTCAAATTCTCTTAATGAACTAGATATTTTGCGCTGATTTATTAGTTAACTGGATGATCACTGATTTTTACTGAAGTCCTACTACTTAACTGACCTTCCACTAGTTTCTCCAAAAGTTGGAACTAGTTTAACTTAAAACAACCTGAGATAACTAACCTTAATTGCTACAAATTAGCAATCACACATGAAAAACTGAACTCTAAATCTTCCAACTCGAATTTACTAAGTAAATTGGGTGACATAATCCATTTCACACAATTTAACATCATCCATGTTTTATGCTAATGTGGAAATTCGAATTTTCTCAATTTAATCAAGCCAAAATCAAATTGAGAATTTCTTGCTGCATTTTTCAACAAATTAAAGATAAATTAGAGGAAAATGAAATAAAAAGGAAAAAGAAAAGAAAGAGACTAGACATCAATGATAAAAGGGCATATGAGAAATGATTCACAACCTTTTCCAGTTTAGCTTTTGATCACTTTCATAAATTGAGCTCTAGGAGAAGAGAGAGGAAGCACTTAGACACAAGCAAGAAAGAAATCAAAGAAAATAAAGGGAGCACAAGGAAAGGTTCTAAGAATAGCTACATCAAGAGGAAATTGTAGGTAACAGGTTGCATGTGTGATTTCATTACTGAGATTTGGTTGCATGGTACATGCATTTGGTTATTTGGTTGCTTTGTTATCATTGGCATAAGATTTTGCCTAGATTGGCAGTGGTTTTTAGCCTTGCCTTTCAATTTCTTGGAAAACCACCATATTGTGGTTGGTTCCTTGTTTTGGTTTAAGCTTTGGATGTCCAGTAGACTTTGGACCCTGGTGAGATGGTCTCAAGGAAATTTCTAAGTGTCAAGGGTGGAGATGGGTTTTCTCCTATAACACTTGATTCATGGGTGGAGATAGGAAAATTCCTCCAGGTATGGTGAAGAGAGTTGGAGTTATCCAAGCTTGTTTAGTGTTAGTGATTTCTAGACTTATTTAGGTGAAATCACTATGGTTGAGGGTTAAGGTGTTTTGGCCTCTTGAAGCCTTGGTTGGCTCTATTTTGATTTATCCCATGAGATCCCACATTCATGCTTGTAATATTGCATGGGGGTGATTGGATGAAAGAAATATTTGGTTCATCCCAATCTATTATCGTGTGGTATATGGAAGTCCATATCTCCTTTGGAATTTTCATATGTTAATATGAGTTATTTCCTTATTGTGATCAATGAGCACATGTATTGGTTATTATGTTTATTTTATGACTAGTTGTCATGGATTCATTCTGGTTATACACTAGTTATATGCCTGAATAAATGATGTTCTCTTGTTATGGATGCTATTAATGACTTGGTAATTATTTAATGGTTATGTGAATGCATGATCTAGCAATTGTTGATGCAACTAGTTTGAGAGGGAATTAATCCTTCTTGTTGATCCCTTGATGAATTTAAGGAGACATTGAACATATATGCATTCATGACTTGTAGTTACTATGTTTGCCATGTGTTTGACAAAATGTTTCTCATGTATTTGGAAACTTTTGAGCAAGATATAACCTTTGTAGTTATCATATATACTTGTCATCACCTTATACTTGATTCTCGAAATTTCTGGGTTGTTTTGGGCAGTGGCTTTTAAACTAGCCATGAAAACGTGGTACTGATTTCATAGCACACTCTCTAAATTGATAGATATTGGCCGGAGCCGCATGAAAAGTTTAGCATGCATGCAAATGGGTTGTAAGGTATGGGAAAAGAAAGTCCCAACCTAGGGAAATCTCATCAACAAATGTTGTTTGGTATCTAAGTGATGTGATACTCCTGGGAGGTGTCAATATGTTTTCGATTAGTAGACCCCACTCCTATAACTAGAACATGGATGTTGGGTAACGTCATAGTAACTATAAATCATGTTTACCTGGAGAGCTTGTAAAAGTGGGTAAATGTGGAACGGGGTGGTATCAAAGCAAGGTTACAACATTGAACCTTGGGGTAAATGCAGATTTTTATGCTTGCATGTTAGTTATTTATATGTTAATCATGCATGCATGTTAGATAATTATTTTTATGGTTATGATATCCATGTATAAGATGGTATGCTTGTGACTTTGTGTTGTGCTAATCTGGATTGGCCTGTACAAATATAATAGCCTCCCTGCGATATCACGAGGTATGCTTTTGATTATGTATTTTATTTGGTTTATCTAACGTGGTATGGTTGTAGGAAATAGAAGGCCAAAAGATGAAGAGAAAAATGGTTGATTATAGTTCACATGACTCTCCGTACAGGATAGAAGAGACACTGGTAGGACAGGAGCGATCAATTGAGCAGTAGGGAGAGGGATATTCTCTTGGATTGGCAGATATATTGAGAAGTTTGAAGGCATAAATTGTGTGTTGCAAGGAAAACAATGAGCGGTTGATTGAGGCATAGGAAAGGCTTACCAAAACTCAAGAAAAGCAAGCCGAGGTCAATTCAATGATTCTTTAGAGCCTATCAGATTTGCAAAAGAAGGGACATCTAGGGATAAGTCATGGAAGGGGTACAAGATGGAAAAAGATGATAAAGTAAGAGGTGGAATATCCTTGGATACACCTAACAGAAGGGCTAGTACTCATGGAATTTATTCTAACTATGGTTCTGAGAGACATCATCATCATCACTACCAACATCTTTATAGGAGGAGTGAGAATGAATACTTTATAAATGAGTTCAAGAAATCCAAGACTCCTACATTTGATGGCGAGTTGAAGAAATCTAAAGATGCAAAAGCATGGCTTCTTGGGATGAAGAAATACTTTAGATTGCATGATTACTTAGAAAACATGGAAGCCTAGATAGCTACCTTAAGCCTTAAGGGAAAAGCAATTATTTGGTGGGAAGATGATAAGCATGTAAGAGGGATAAGAGAAGAGGAGTTGATTTAGGATGAGTTTGAAATGCTCTTCAGAAGAAATTACCTATCTGAGAGATATTATGGCAGGAAGGCCAAGGACTTCTATGAGCTTAGGATGGGTTCCATGACAAATAAGGAGTATACAACCAGATTTCTAGAGTTGTTGTGATATGCCCCTTATCTCTGAATGAGAAAGTGAATATTTAAAGGTTCATGAGTGGGTTGTTAGTAGCATTCAAAGATTAGATTGAGTTTGATGAGCCTCAGTCATTAGAGGAGGCCATCGGAAAGTTGAAGCATTGTTATGAGCAATCAAAGAACAAGCCTAAGTTCAAGCATGATTGGAAAGGTAATGAGATGACTAAAGGAAAATGGCTCAAGAAGTAAGGAAGATCTCAAGATGTAGGTGACAAGGAGAATGCGACACCTCATAATAAGTTCAATGCAAATGAGAGAGGACATGGGTCTTAGCCTCAGGAGTAGTAGAATAAAGGAGATGGTAGGAAACCTTTGAGGTGTTGGACGTATGGTGGAGAACATCACAAGAGAGATTTCCCAGAGCATCAAGGTGGCGAGCCTCATATTTTAAGTGCTTAGGAGGCAAAAAAAGTTGGACATGTAGGCTATGGTATTCCCCTATTTTATGCACTAGTGGATAATAAGAAGATTGATCATCAGGCATCCATTATTGAAATGGAATATAAGATTTGTGATCAAGTTTTTTCTATTTTTCTTGATCCTAGATTGAACTATAGCTATATTAGTACTAACCTAGTGGAGTAATGCCAGTTGAATAAATAAGTGCTTGCATAATCTTAGTTAGTGAAGTTTGCTACAGGGACCAAGAGAAGAGTTCATCACTGGGTAAGATCTTGTGCTTTTGACCTTAATGGTATGCCTACGACAAAACATCTAAATGTCATTCCTTTGGGATCATATAGAATGCTTTTTGGCATGGAATGACTATTCATTCACTGGACCAAGGTGGATTGTTATGAAAATGCCATTGAGTGTCTAGATCATGATGGATAAAATATAATCTTGCAAGGAAAGAAGAATCATACATCAATGAGAATGGTTACAACTATGCAAGCTAAGGCAACCACAAAAAGTGATGTTTATTGTTTGCAGTCCATGTTTTCAATGACAAAGGGAAGGAGGTTGAGGATGAACAAGTCTTGAGGAATTATCCTGTCTTGCAGTAGTTTCAGGATGTGTTTACAAAAGAGATTACAATGCTTCCACCTCACAGGGAGTTGGAGTTATCTATTGAGTTGATGCTGGGAGAAACACCAACATCTAAGGCATCATATAGGATGAGCAGTCTGGAGTTGGTGGAATTGAAGTTGCAACTTAAAGAGATGCCTGATAAGGGATACATAAGGCCAAGTGTGTCACCTTGGAGTGTACCAGTGTTGTTTGTAAGGAAGGAGGATGGTACTCTCAAATTATGCATTGATTACAGGAAGTTGAACAAGGTGACTATCAAGAATAGGTACCCATTGCCATGGATTGATGACTTGATTGATCAGTTGAAGGGAGTAGTAGTGTTTCCAAATATTGACCTAAGATCAGGATATCATCAGGTGCACATTAAATAAGAAGACATTTACAACACTACATTTCATACAAGGTATGGGAACTATGGGTTTGCGATGGTTCCTTTTGGTCTTACCAATGCTCCGACAACCTTCATGTGTTTGATGAATAGTGTGTTGCACCCTTACTTGGATAGTTTTTTGATAGTATTTGTTGATGATATATTAGTATAATCAAATAATGAGGAGGAGCATGTAGAGCACTTGGCAGCGATGCTGATATTGTTGGGAAAGCATAAGTTGTGTGCCAAGTTCAACAATTGTAGTTTATTTAAGACTTAGATTCATTACTTGGGACATGTTGTTTACAAGGAAAGGATAACAGTGGAATTGGAAAATATTAAGGTTATCATGGAGTGACAAGCTCTGAAAAATGTGGATGAAGTCAAATCATTCATGGGACTAGCAGGTTAATACAGGTGGTTCATTAAGAAATTATCTAAGATTGGATATCCTATTACATATTTGTAGAGGAAAGGAAAGAAGTTTGAATGGACTAAGTAGTGTGAAACTAGTTTTGAGCAGTTGAAGTATTTGCTTACAAATGCTCTTGATCTGCAGATCGTAGATCCTAATAAGGAGTTTTTAGTCTGTATAGATGGATGTAAGGAAGGACTTGGTGAAGTCATGATGCAGGAAGGGAAAGTGGTTTGTTATGAGTCGAGAAAGCTAAATAAGCATGAGCAAAATTATGTGACTCATGATATTGAGTTGGTAGCTATCATTCATGCATTGAAGATGTGGAGACATTATCTCCTAGGTAGGAGGTTCATATTGATGAGTGATCATAGTGGATTGAGGTATTTGTTTGACCAAACTAATTTGAATGATAGGAAAGCTAGGTGCTTGGTTACTCTCAATGGGTTTGACTTTGAGATCATGTATATCAAGGGCAAGGAGAATGTGGTTTTGGATGTTCTTAGTAGAAGAGTACATGTGAATCATATTTCAACTATGATCTCTTATGGGACAAATTTTCAAGAGTGGATATTACATGTAGGGAAGCATGATGAGAAGTATTAACAGCTGAAGTAGAGGTTACAACAACAAGGTGAATGTGATAGGGATGAGGAGTACGACCTCAAAGCAGATGGCTTGGTCAAATGCAAGAGCAGGATTTATGTGCCAAATAGAAGTGAGTTGAAGAAGCTTATCTTGAGATTTTTCCGTGTCAACCAATATTCATGCCACAAAAGACACTAGAAAACTTTGAAAACTATTAAGAAGTTCTACTACTGGCTGAATTTGAACAAAGAGGTGGTTGAGTTTGTTGCAAGGTGCTTGGACTGCCATTATGTGAAAGCTAAATGCAAGAATCCAGTTGGTCTATTGCAAACTATTCAATTTCCATAATTGAAATGGGAGGTCATTTCTATGGACTTCATTAAAATATTTTCAAGGGTATCGAGACAAAATGATTCCATCATGGTTGTGGTTGACAAGTTGAGTAAGTTAGCTCACTTCATTGCAGTAAAGTCTACTAATTCAACTAGTGAAGTAGCACAAATATTCATCAAGGAGATAACGATATTGCATGGAGTTCCCAAGAAGATTATATCAGATAGAGATGCTAAGTTCATTTTCAAGTTTTGGAAGGAATTTTTTGCATGGTTGGGGACAAAGTTAAATTTCAGCACAACTTATCATCCGTAAACAGATGGAAAAATAGAGAGGATTAACAATATTCTTGAGGATATGTTGAGGATGTATGTCACACATCAACAAAATAATTGGGAGGAATATCTTCCACTGGTGGAGTTTTCATATAACAATGGGTATTAGGAATTTGAGACTCTCTAAGGGAAGATTTGTAATACTCCTATCAACAGGAGTGATCCAGTGAACAGTGTGTTGATTAGACCAAATACATTGGATGAGGCGGAGTAGGAGATGTAGGCTATTAAGAGGAATTTGAAGGCAATGCAAGACATGTAGAAGAGTTATGTGGATCAACATAAAACATTCAAGAATTTTTGGGTTGGAAAGAATGTGTACATGTGCATCAAGCCAAAGAGAGGCTCCTTGAGGATTGGGTCATGTGCCAAGCTGGCACGTCAGTATTGCCGACCCTTTGAGGTTCTTGAGAGGATTGGATAAGTGGTGTAAAAACTTGCATTCTCGTTAATAGTGAAAGTCCATGATGTTTTCCATGTTTCATTGCTTAGGAGATACGTGAAGGATGTTGATCATGTGATTGATTGGTTTGTATTGTAGCTGGAACCAAAGGGAGAGTTCCAACTAGAGCCACAATGCATATTGCAGTGGAAACAACTCATGCTCTAGAACTGAGAAATAGACCAAGTTAAAGATTAGTGGAAGAACTTTGGGCCCAATGAAGCTACACAGGAGATGGCTAATCAAATGCACACATTATATCCTTCTTTATTTGTTGGTTGAAGCAAATAAGTTTTTGATGTGTGTGTGTGTGTGTGTGTGTGTGTGTGTGTGTGTCATTGTAAATAACACATTGAGTTGTGTTTATAAAGATCCAATAAGTGGTATTATTGTCATATTTTTAGTAGGTATACTTATTTTAAATGCTACATAGAGCTACGTTTATAAAATTCCATAGGCAGTATGTTTTGCTGGTCATAAGTGCAATAGAACACTAAAGACAACATTCCCCGAAGGGGGAGGGGTTTGTAACAACCCCGTGTTGATTTTCTATGTAAATAAAATAAGACCAAGGTCATGGGACACATATTAAAAGCTTAATCGAGGGAAAACACTATAGTGGGCATCACTTGTGGTTAATTAATGGCTATGGAAATTGGCAAAGGTAAGAGGAAATAAATGGCAATTGTTGAAAATGTAGCAAGAAAGTCTCAACTTTGATTTTTCCTTATCAAATTAAGGAAATTATAAATTCCACATTAGCAGACAAATTGGAGGATTTAACTGAGGTGACATGGCCCTTGTCACTCAATTAAGAAGACTCAATTCCAATTAATGAGTTTAAGTTCAGTTTGCTTGAGTTGATTCCTAAATTTTAGGAGCCTTGGTTGAGTTAATTTTAGTTGTAGCAATTTAATTCAATTAAATTGAGTTATGTTCAATTAAACTTGTTCTAACTATTGGAAGAACTAGTGGAAGGTCAAGTTGTGGAAGCGTGACTTCAACCGCACTCAATAATCATCCATATAACTGATCAATTGACCTAAATTATCTCATGCATGCAAATAATTTGAGTTGCCCAATTGAGATGGAGATTACAAGGCAATGCACTATTAGTTGTAGACTATGCTAATGTGTAGAGGCGGTGCATGCAGTCAGAGGAAGAGCCTAGAGGAATTGCGCAATCCAATTGAGGGAATTTCATAATTAATATGGGCCTAATTCCTCAAGGAAAAGTGCAAGGAAGGCTTGAAAATTGGCTAAGTGTTGGCCAGAGTCAGTCATTCGGGCAGAGAGATAGACTATACACTTATAGGTTGTGCTCAGGCTTGAGAAGGCATTTGTATTCATCTCTATTCTTTGATTAATGCAATACATATAGGAATGGGTTTTGAGAAATTTCTTTCCCTTAGATAAATCCCTGTGCATGTGTGATAATTATTCTTACATGTTTATGATTTGTGTTCTCAACCATGAATTGAATTCCACAAAATAGTAGAGTAGATTTGAGTCTTGTGTTTTAGTAAATTTCAAGAGTAGTTTCATATCTACATTATAATTTCTACAACAATTTAATATGAGAAATAAAGGAAAATAGGAGGAAAGGAAGATTAAGAGACACAAATATGAATGCAAGGGAAATTAGAGAGAAATTAGAGGAAAATGAAAGAAAAAGGAAAAAGGAAAGGAAGAGACTAGACATCAATGATAAAAAGGCATCTCAGAAACAATTCACAACTTTTTTCAATTTAGATTTTGATCACTTTCAAAAATTGAGTTGTAGGAGAAGAGAAAGGAAGCACTTTGACACAAGCAAGCAAGCAAAGGAAAGAAAGGGCACACAGGGAAGGTTGAAAGAACAACTACAATAGGAGGACATTACAAGTAACATGTTGCACGTGTAATTTCATTGTTGATATTTGGATGCATGGTACATGCATTTGGTTATTTTGTTGCTTTGTTGTCAATGGCATGGGATTTTTCCTAGATTGACAGTGGTTTTCAGCAATGCCTTGCCATTTCCTAGATATCCATGGTGTTCTGGGTTCCTTGTTTTGGTTTAAGATTTGGATGGTCAGTAGACTTTGGATCCTGGTGAGGTTGTCTCAGGAAAATTCCCAACGGTTAAGGGTGGAGATGGGATTTCTCCTGAAACTCTTCACTGATGGGTGTAGACAGGAAAATTCCTCTTGGTATGGTGAAGAAAGTTGGAGGCATCTAAGCTTTTTTGGTGTTATTGATTTCTGGACCGGTTTAGGTGAAATCATTGTGGTTGGGGGTTGAGCTGGTTTGGCCTCTGTAAGTCCCGGTTGGTTCTTTTTTTATTTATCCAATGAGATCCCAAATTCATGCTTGGAATATGGAATGAGGGTGATTGGCTAAAACAAATATGTGTTTTAGCCTAATCTATGGTTGGGTGGTACATGGAAGTCCTTAACTTGCTGGCATTTGCATATGTTAATATGAGTTATTTCCTTATTGTGATCAATAAGCACATGTACTAGTTATTGTGTTTATTTTATGATTAGTTGTCATGGATTCATTTTGGCTATATGATAGTTATATGATCTAAAATCCCAATCAAAATTGATACTGGTTCATTAACTTTTTAAAAGTGTTTACATGTATTAAAAATTACCATTAAAAAGAGATTAATTTAAAATAAATAGGAAACTTGAAACAAAATTGCATAAAATAAACATTAAGAACAAACTACACAAGAGATAATGACATCAACATGTTGATAACGAAGTTTGGCTATCTTCAAGCCTATACCTCTAGGCCCAGTCTTCAGTGGGGAGGCCTCTTTATTAAAATGCTAAAAAATTCTTGTACATCAAAATATAAGCTCCATATCATCAAAATAATGCCACTAGTGCATTCAAAAGGCCTCAAAACCCCTGTTTCGAGTCTTTCCGTGCTCAAAACGGTCTCTGAATGGCCTCAATAAGCCAAAAACACTCTCTACTGCAACTTAAAAGGACTTGGCACTATAAACAAAACAACAAAATGAACCTGTGGCTCAATGGATGAGTGCCCAGGTTATAAAGCCTTAGGTCAGGGGTACGATCCATGTTTGGCATGATTTTGTTGTGATATGGTTTGATATGGGATAATATTAAAAAATTTAAAAATAGTTTTGGTGGCAGGGTCAATGGACTCGCCACGCACACCATAATTGTATAACATTAAACATTAATAAAACTTATGGCCCAAGGCCTTATCACCATAGTGCAATCAGGGGTTATGGTGGAGATATGTTGGCATTAGCTGATAAAGGTTGGAGACCCAATAGATATGGCGGAGCCGCCAAACAATGACAGACTTCGCCTTTTCTTATGTCAAATCTCTAATCGTATCACCATAAATATATTCGATGAGGTTGTTATAACAAGACCCACCGTCATAGCCCAATGTTCTATCAATCCGCTTAACATTTCTTTTACCAGTCCTACGAGGCCACCTGTCACCCTCCGACAGGGCCACGTGTCACCTTGCGGTTGGTCTAAATGCCACTAACCACACAATGGCACTTGCCAATATTTGGATGTACTACTTATCAATCAGAACCATGAGCTTGACCACTGTAACTTTTGTCACTCAATGCTTTATCAGTCATCAGTTGCTTAACAAGACAAATAACAGTGAATTTTGATGCCCAATTCTCAGCCATAAAAGCTATTAGAGCTATATGGGGCCCTCTCCATTGTGTAGTGCTCGAAAGATCTTTCCAATGGTATATGGAAGTCCAAAAATGGACTCCTGGAGCAGAAGTTAAGGCATTTTGAAGTCTACCATGGAAAAGCCCAGCAAACCAAGAAAATAAATAAGTGTCGAGGTAAATCGCAATTGGGACCCGGGAGGCTTATCGTAATCGCAAATCAGGCTTGCTAACAGGTAAGAAGCATTGGCAGGTGAAAAAAAAACAGTGATCCGTTGATCGCCGATATCGCATATCGATAGTGGATGGGTTTGGGAGGAATAGATATTGCATATCGGCAGTCGGTGGGTCCGAGCACAACATATATCGCATATCAGCCATCGGCAGGAACCTTGGGGCACAAAAATATAGTTATCGGCGGTTCTCGACGCCAAACGCCGATATTGTAGCCCTGTAGTCTCACAATATCAACGATCGACGGGGTTCTGAAAATTAAAAGACCTATAAATCGTCGATCTTGTGATATAGTGGTGCATCATTGGGGAGGTCGAGAAATGATTTATAGAGGAATTTCACAGCAAAAATAAATAAATAAATAAAGGTTGGGCCACTCCCTTCTCTCTCCTCCACATGGCAGTATGGCGATATAGTGATCAGCGATCGGTGGCTTTGGGTTCTTGGCTATCGACGATCAGTGGGGGTCACAGCTCCAAAACATGGTACACCATCGATATTGCGATTTAGTGCAAAGTCGATGGGGAGGCCAAAAAATCATTTACAAATTAAATTTCTATGAAAACAGGGTTGGGCAGGCCTTTTTCTCTCTCCTCCAAGGGGCCATGTGGCAGCATATGATTGGTCCTGAGAGATGACATGGAAGTACAAATGTTGATGTGGCAGGTGGACATGTGTCACTCAGTTTAAGCTTTTTTAGGGGTCCTATGGGGCCATTTCTAGGTGACACGTGTCACCACCCATAGGGTGACACATGGCAGTGATGACATCACCCCAAGATTGGCGATCGGCGATAGCATGAAAAGAAATTTCTTTCCTCGCTAATACTCCTCCCCGACTATGATCGTAATAGGGAAGAAGCCCCCAGATGTGATAATTTATTGAGGTGTATTATATAAGGATTTCACGTCCAAGAGATCGGTCGATGCAATGTAAGGGGCTATCGAAGGCATTTCAAATTATAAGAGAAAAGGCCCCCCCCACGATTGTTCAAAGCCTTAGTGCTAGAGGGCTACGCCCCTGGTCATATGATAAGAAAAGAACAAAGGGGTTGGAAGCATAAGGGCTTAAGGGGAGGATGGAACCCGCTTGTTTCATCATATTTTAGTGTTAAAGGACCCGCCGCCATGGTGGTTCAATAGTATTATGTAGCGATTTAAATGGGCAGATTAGCCGACAGCTATAATAGTTAATAGAGCATGGCATAGTTGCAGATCAGTATGAGGAGGACTCAAGAAGTCTTAATGGCATGACATGGTGCTCCATTCCATCATGCAACAAAGGACCTCTTGGGCACATGCCTTCCCCACTCTACTCCCTACACCACCAAAGAGATCACTCAGGCAGTTAAAGCAGAATTAACATAAACCGACCAAGAAGCAAGTGGAACGTATCATGATAGGGACATGACTTGATCTGAAGCTTTCACAGGGACACCTCCTCCTTCCTCTCTCCATTTTCTTTCTCTATCCATTTATTTTTGTTTATTTCCAAGAAGGGATCAGATCCCAATTGTAATCTTTCTAGGCAGCAAGAGCTATCATAGGCCAAAGCAGCTAGTACATCAGACAACTGGCCTTTGGCTGAGATATTTTGTAAAATTGTAATTCCAGCTCCCCCTCCTCTTATAAATAGGGGAAGCAATATTATAGAAGGGTTCCAAAATTTCTCACCTAGGAGGGGTGAACTATATGATACCATATTTTGGCTCATAACTCTGTAAGTGAATGATTGTTATCTTAGATTGTATTACTTTACATGGGTAGATCTTCAGACTATCATGGAAATGGTGGTGATTCCTCCTTCTTAGCATTATAGTATGTTTTTCCTTCTGTTAATTCCATTATGTTCATATTCTTCTCTACATGTGTGCTACAATAGCTTCTAGAAATTATTTCATGCTTCCTTAGAGATCCCTGTGTATTGATTTATTAATGCATAATGCATGTATGAAGGGTTGAATTATATCTTTAAACTGCTCTATAAGAATCATAACGCCCATCTTCCATCTAGTCCATTATTTCCACTTGTAACTCAAACAAGTGTAGAATTTCCCATTGCTTGCAGCTCTATGTGTTCAATATAGAATTCTAAATGCTTTGGCCTCTATATGATGATTTATGATTTCTCCTAATCCTTTTTTATTTACTCAACAAAGCCTATTAAGTTGTAATCTTGTTTGAAGTAATCGGCCTCCGCACTTCTATGTGATACTACTGGGAATTGTGTGTGTGAGGGAGTACCTAAAATCCATAACTCATACCTTTGGAGGAACAAACCAACCCCCCTCACACATTTTCTATTTACGTGAAAATTGGAGTGCTACAAACCCCTCACATATAACCTTTCATGCACTCCTCTATTTAAGATGTCCTAGGCACTGGTTTACAATCAACCTAGAGGTTGTCTCTAGGGAGCTTTCTTTGCCTCCTGCTGCACTTGTGCCATAGGTGCAAGATTTAGTGACAGCAGTAACCATGATTTAATCGTTGAATAGTGGAACCTTGAATGTTTACTTCGACTTTGACCTATTGACCTTTGACTTTTTGCCATGTTTGAACCTGGACTTTGACTAGCTGTAACTTCGTTATATGATATCATTTTTCACCCGTTCAAGTTGCATTGGATTCATAATGAAGAAATATACATAATGGAGTTGTTTTAAAAAGCATTTGATAACCTTTATTTTCAAGTATTTTCCATAATTTTGAGCATGTTTTGGATCCTCTGGGCCACTCCTTGATCATTTTAGATCATTATAGGTCCAGATAAATGATGTGCTCTTGTTATGGATCCTTTTCATGACTTGATAATCTATTTAATGGTTATGTGAATGCATGGATTAACAAGCATTAATGCAACTAGCTTGGGAGAGAATTGAGCCTTCTTGTTGATTCCTCGATAAAGCTAAGGAGACATTGAATATATGCATTCATAACCTATAGTTACTATGTTTATCGTGTGTTTGACCAAATGTTTCTCATGTTTTTGGAAACTTATGAGCAAGATATAGCCTTAGTACTTATCATATAGACTTGTTATCACATTATACTTGATACTGGAAAGTTATGGGTTGTTCTTGGCAGTGGCCTGTAGGCTAGCCATGGAAAAGTGGCACTAATTTCGCAGCCACACCCTTTGAAATGATCGATCTTGGATGAAAATTAATAGAGTAGGGAATATGCATGTGGTTGGAGCATCCAAACCTCACGCACAAATTTCCATGCATGCAGCTAGGGTGTAAGGTCTACGAAAAGAAAGTTCCAGGTCAGGGCAAGCTCATCAACAGATGTTGTCAGGTATCTGGGTGATGTGATGCTCCTAGGAGGTGTCAATATGTTTTTGATTAGAAGACCCCACTTCCATAAGTGGAACTTGGATGTTGGGTCATGTCATATTAACTCTCAACTCATGTTTACCTAGAGAGCTTGTTAAAGCGGGTAAATGTGGGATGGGATGCTTACAGGGTGGTATCAAAGTGAGGTTACAACAGTGGACCTCGGGGTAAATGCAAATTTTTATGCTTGCATGTCAACCATTTATATGTTTATCATGCATGAATGTTAGCTATTTATTGTTATGGTTATGATATCCATGTATAATTTGGTATGCTTGTGACAGTGCATTGTGCTAATTTGGATTTTCCGATGCAGATGCAATAGCCTCCTCTAATATACCTTGAGGTATGATTTTGGTTATGTATTTTATTTGGTTTATCTAACATGGTATGGTTGCAGGAAATATAAGGCCAAAAGATGAAGATAATAATGGTGGATTTTAGTTCACATGACTCTTTGTATAGGCTAGAAGAGACATTGGTTGGGTGGGAGAGATCATTTGAGCAGCAGGGAGAAGGATAGTCTCATGGTTTGGTAGATGTGTTGAGAATTTTGAAGGCATAAATTGTGGGTTGCAAGGTAGAAAATGAGTGGTTGATTGAGGCACATGGAAGGCTTTCCAAAGCTCAATAAAAATAATCCAAGGTTAATGTAGTGATTCTTCAAAGCTAATCAAATTTGTAGAAGCAGGGACAGCTAGGGATCAACCATGGATAGGCAGAAAAGACTAATGGTGCATATGGAATCAGGTCTCAGAAGGGGGGTAGGATGAAAAAATATGATACAATAAGAGGTGGAAAATCCTTGGATACACCTAACAACAGGGATAACACTCATGGACTTTATTCCAGCTCTAGTTCTGAGAGACATCATCATCATCACCACCAACATCCTTATAGGAGGAATAAGAGAGGATAGTTCCCAAATATTTCAAGCAATCCAAGCCTCCTACATTTGATGGTGAGTTGAAGAAATAAAAATATGCAGAAGCATGGTTGCTTGGGATGAAGAAATTCTTCAAATTGCATGATTACTTAGAAAACATGAAAGTCGGGATAACTACCTTTAGTCTTAAGGGAAAATAAAATATATGGTGGGAAGATGTTAAGCATGTCAGGGGGATCAGAGAAGAGGAGATGATTTGGGATGATTTTGAAAGACTCTTAAGAAGAAAGTACCTATCTGAGATATATTATGATGGGAATGCCAAGGAATTCTATGAGCTCAGGATGGGTTCCATGACAAATGAGGAGTATACAACCAAATTTCTATAATTGTTGAGATGTGTTCCTTATCTAAAGGATGAGAAAGCGAAGATTCAAAGTTTAATTAGTGGGCTGCTAGTAGCATTCAAATAATGGATTGCATTTGATAAGACTCGGTCATTAGAGGAGGCCATCAAAAAACTGAAGCATTGTTAAAACAAATTAAGCACAAGCCTGAGTTCAAGTGTGATTGGAAAGGTAATGAGAAGACTAAAGGAAAATCTCTAAAGAAGCGAGGAATATCTTAGGATGTAGGTGACAAGGAGAGGTAGTACCTCATAAGAAGTTCAATGCAGTTGATAGAGGACATGGGTCTCAACTTGAGGAGCAACATAATAAAGACGATGACAGGAAACCTTTGAGGTGTTGGACCTATGGTGGAGAACATCGTAGGAAATATTTCTGATTGAATTAGGGTGGAAGACCTTATATTTATAGTGCTTAGGAGGTGCAAATAGTTGGAAATGTAGGCAAAAGTATTCCCGATATTTATGCAGTAATGGATAATAGGAAGGAAGATTATCATTCATCCATTATGGAGACGGAAGGTAAGCTTTGTGATCAAGTTGTTTCTATATTGATTGATCATGGATCATATTATAGCTATATTAGTCCTAACCTGGTGGAGCAGTGTCAATTGAATAAAAAAATGCATGCATAATCTTGGTTGGTGAGTTGCCTGTAAGGACAAAGAGAAGAGTTCATCATAGGGTGATATCTTGTGCATTTGAGCTTAATGGTATTCCTGTGACAACACATCTAAATGTGCTTCCTTCGGTAACATATAGCATGATTTTGGGCATGGACTGACTATTCATTCATAGGACCAAGGTGGATTGCTAAGACAAGGACATTGAGTGCTTGGATGATGATGGAGAAAAAATAATCTTGTAAGGAAAGAAGAAGCCTACATTAATGAGAATGGTTACAGCTATGCAAGCTAATCGCAACTACAAAAAAGGATGTTTGTTGTTTGTAGTGCATGTTTCTAGTGACAAAGGGAAGAAGGTTGAGGATGATGGAGTCCTAAGGAAGTATCCTATCTTGCAGTAGTTTCATGACGTGTTTCCTACAAAGATTCTAGAGTTTCTGCCTCACAGGGAGGTGGATTTCTTTATTGAGTCGATGTCGCGAGAAACACCAACATCTAAGTCACCATATTGGATGATCACTCTAGGGTTGGTGTAATTGAAGCTATAACTTAAAGAGATGCTTGATAAGGGATACATAAGGCCAAGTGTGTTGCCTTCGGGTGCACCTATTTTGTTTGAAAGGAAGAAGCATTTTACTCTCATAGGGTGCACCTATTTTGTTTGAAAGGAAGAATCATTTTACTCTCATATTGTGCATTGATTACAGGTAGTTGAACAAGGTGACTATTAAGAACGGGTACCCATTGTCGTAGATTGATGATTTGATTGATCAACTGAAGGGAGTATAAATGTTTTCAAATATTTATTTGAGATCGGGATATCATCACGTGCACGTTACATAAGAATACATCAATAAGACTGCATTTCATGCAAGGAATGGGCGCTATGAGTTTGTGGTGACCTGGTTCCTTTTTTTCTTACCAATGATCCAACCACCTTCATGTGTTTGATGAGAAATGTCTTGAGCCCTTACTTGGATAAGTTTATGATAGTATTTTTTGATGATATATTGGTATATTCAAAGAATGAGGAGGAGCATGTAAAGCACCTGGTAGTAGTGTTGAGATTATTGAGAGAGCATAAGTTGTATTCCAAGTTCAACAAGTGCAGTTTATTTTAGACTCATATTCATTAGTTAGGACATGTTGTTTCCAAGGAAAGGATAATAGTGGACCTAGAAAAAATTAAGGATATCATGTAGTGTCCAAATCCAAAAAATGTGGATAAAGTTAGATATTTCAGGGACTAGCAGTCTATTACAGGCGATTTATCAAGAACTTATCTAATATTGCCTATCCTATTACATATTTACATAGGAAAGGGAATAAGTTTGAATGGAATGAGGAGTGTGCAACTAGTTTTTAGAAATTGAGAAATTTGCTCAAAAATTCTCCAATTGCAGATCCTGATAAAAAGTTTGTGGTTTGTAAAAATACATGTAAGGAGGGACTTGGTGGAGTTCTGGTGCAGGAAGGGCAAGTGGTTTTCTATGAGTCAAGAAAGTTGAATCAGCACGAGCAGAACTATGCAACTCGTGATCTTGAGTTGGAAGCTATCATTCATGCATTGAATATGTGGAGACATTATATCCTTGGTTGGAGGTGCATCTTAGTGAGTGATCATAGTGGATTGAGGTACTTGTTTGACCAGCCTAATCTGAATGTCATGCAATCTAGGTGGTTTTCCACTCTAAGTGAGTTTGAATTTGAGATTAGGTACATCAAGAGCAAGGAGAGCAAGGTTGTGAATTTTCTTAGTAAAAGAGTACAATTAAATCATATTTCAGTTATGAGCTCATATGGGACAAATTTACAAGAGCGAATATTACATGAAAGGAAGCATGATGAGAAGTACCAATAGCTAAAGTAGAGATTGTAGCGGAAAGGTGACGTTGATAGGGATGAGGAGTATCACCTCATAACAGATGGCTTGGTAAGATTCAAGAGAAATATTTATGTGCCAGATAGGACTGAGTTGAAGAAGCTTATCTTGAGAGCACTTCATTTCAAGCCATATTTAGACCACCCAAGATACCAGAAGACTTTGACAATTGTTAAGAAGTGCTGCTATTGGATGAATTTGAAGAAAGTGGTGGTTTAGTTTGTTACAAGGTGCTTGGAATGTCATCAGGTGAAAGTTGAATGCAAGCATCAAGTTGGTCTATTGCAACCTATTCCAATTCCATAATGGAAATGGGAGGTCATTTCCATGGACTTCATTACAGGATTTTCGAGGACATCAAGACAACATGATTCCATCATGGTCATGGTTGATAGGTTGAGTAAGGTAGCACACTTCATGTCAGTAAAGTATACTAATTCATCTAGAGAGGTAGCTCATATATTCATCAAGGTGATAGTGAGATTCCATGGGGTTTACAAGAATATTATATCATATAGAGATGCCAAGTTCACTTTTAGGTTTTGGAAGGATTGTTTACAAGCTTGGGGACAGAGTTAGCTTTCAACACAACTTATCATCCACAGGCAGATGGATAGACAGAGAGGGTTAATAGGATTCTTTAGGATATATTGAGGATGTATGCCATGCATATATAGAGGAGTGGGAGGAGTATCTTCCACTAGTGGAGTTTTCATATAATAATGGGTATCAGGAATCATTGAACATGGGTCCTTTTAACGCTCTCTATGGATGAAATTTTAATTCTCCTATCGCTGGAGTAATCTAATGAACAAGGTGTGTTAGAAATATTTATAAGGGTGGGGGTATGAATCAATATTTCATTCCCAAATTATACTTCACTTATTATTTCAACTCACATTTATCATTAGACCATTACTTCCTTTAGCAAATCACAGTGTTATATATAACTTATTCAATAAGCCGTGAACAACATCAAGAATAAAACATATAAACCATAAGGCACATCAACACATCAAACACATATGGACACTGGGATTTTAGGTGAAAACCCAATGTGGGAGAAAACCATTGTTGTTGTTGTCTCTCTCTTATTTTTATTATAAAGAAATCTTCATTACATCTTGGTCTTCTACTAGTGCAAACTCTTGCTAGCATGCAAGCTACTACCTCCACTCGTTCTCCAGCACCCACTTGAAGGGATCTAGAACCCCCTGATCAAGTTTATTAGATCCTACCCCCTCACTGAAGGCTTCAACCCATAACACTTCCTGGATCTCATTTCATAATTTCCATACTAGATCCACCTACCTCAAAAACCTGTAGGCCACCTTTCATCAATTTTCAAAATGGACCCACACCCTATAATAAGATCAAACCAATACCAACTAAAATGCCTAACTAAATCACTAAATACCAATTCACTCACCACTAAATACCAACTGAAGCAAACCATATCAATGTGCCAACCACTGAATACCAAGAATACTGAATATTAAAGATGATGTTCCAATGACCATAATACCAATAGAGTACTGAATACAATCATTCCATTCACTATCTCACCAAATGCAAAGTACAAAGTCTAATCTAATCCTTTGAGAAGTAAAAATATTCATCAAAATTCCTTCAACTAGATATAAAACGCCAAGCCACACTCTAATCAACCATCAACAAGCTCAATAAGACATGATTTACAACAAGCAACAAGTACATTCATCAAATCCACTTTCATAAAGAGCTTGTCACTGAATACAAGCCATAGAACACTAATTCAACATGTACAATCACTTCCATACCAAACCATAGTTATCACAATCTATCATAATCGAACCCATAGCAACAAATACTCAAACTATGAAGCCTAACGCCCAAGTCTACTCATGTCAATACAACTTTTTCAAATCGGATTCACAAGTTGTTAAGTACTATATTTAGGATATGTCAAGTATCAAGTATGATCATCACACCCTATCTGTCAAGATTATGTTGTAGGTACTATTTTTGAATGTGCAACCAAGACTAATCAATATAACAATGCCAAGTCAATATCAAGTCTCCAAATATTCAAATTCTGAGTCATCAAGAGGAAAAACTTGTCCAACATTAAGTCAATATCATTCATATCACATCACCATAATGAAAATATCAAGAAATGACATATAAAACATGTAGATCCAATACTTTTATCACTATCAACCTCTCCAACCAATAAGAAAAATTTGCAAGGAAATTCAATAAATATGAAAGATAGACAACAACAAAATATATCAAACAATTAAGCATTTTCACCCTTGTCAAGCATAAAAACCTCCCAACCCAATTCAGAGATGAGAAAAGAAGCAATAGATATGTCATTATGGCATAAGAATCATTAAACAAACCATACTTCATTATAAGAAGAATTTAGAGATATTTGATTCGTTTATTACATACAAGTTAGTTAATGATATCAACAGTCACTAAAACAATTTCTCATAACCTTACACAAACTAACAAGAGATCCATAATAAATTGAAGACAATCCATACTAATATATGTATTAAACTAGGTCATATCTTTGCAACCACAGTCATATCTCTCTCTCTGCATACCCATCTCATCAATTTGCATATAAATCACACTCTTCAATATTTGTAGATCAAATAAAAGGATAAGTCTTTAACCTCTGTGGCATAAGTATATTTTTGTCTAAACATTCTCTGAAATCACTGAATACTGATCTCAAAACCCTACAATACAGTTAGAACTATGTCTATCCTCAATTAATGTAATATCTAGATGAAAAAATACAACAATCAATCCATCTATGATCAAACTTTATCCCCTTTACAACATACACATCTTTGTATTCAAAGATTAAGTTACTACTACCATAGAATCCAAACATCATTTGTATATACTATGATATGAACAAATGAGGATAGAACAATTTTATCAAATGTATAAATCTGCTCCATATTTGTGTATTGCACCTATATCAAAAATATATCACAAGGATTTCATCTATTGCTCACTCTACTTCTACATAAAAAGCTCTGAGTTTTTTGCCCCTCCACGCCCCTTTATATTGACTTGTGTGAATAAAATAAGAAGAAAACTCTAGATTGATGCACACCAATTGCTTTGAATCATCCCTCTTTATATAGGAATTTAGGTTCCAAATACCTTAGGCCATTACTAACGTATTTCTAATACTACAGGAATAAATTAGTGATGGAATTTTGACCTTTTCGGAGATTTACCTTGGGCAAATACCATGGTTTGGGCTTTAATTTTTCTTTTTCTGCATCTACATACAATAACACACATGTTTCCTTCAAGAAGTGCATTCATGGCAGGGGTAACATTGGTATAATGAAGAGAACCTAAGTTATGATTCTCCTCATGCACTGGTAACCTACGTTACCCTTGTTTCAGCCCCAAAAATCAACTAAAAAACATTGTTAAACATTGCTCAAACTTGCTCCAACTTATACCCAAATTTTCCCAACACTTGTGGGACCTATCAGGCTTTGATATGGCTTCAATAACATCTCACGAAAATCGGTAAATCTACTCCAAGCATCCACCTATGTCTCATTAGTTTTATTCACCTTTAAGCATCTCCAATCCTTGTATAACCTTTTATAATTGATCCTCACCTTGTGCAAACTTGTACAACTTGTATGCAATCATCAAGACACCTATGTTATGAATAGAACAATTGAAATACATTTGTAATAATGAGGAAACATCCTCCAACCATGACCTACATCAATTATTCATGCTTATCAACAGTGATAAAATCATAATGTCATGATGTGACAAAAACATGACATAGTGCACAAGTTGACATCAAGTGTAGGTTTCCACCAAGGACAACACAAGATCCATAATGCCAAAAATGTCCCCCTTTGGACTTTATGGAAACCTTATGCAACACACCAAGCCTCTCCCTTCCTTTGAAATCAAGTGCAAAGGAATGAATGAACCAAGAAATAACTCCCCTTGTCATGTGCAACATTATAAGTCTGATCTTCTAATGTGAAAACATTAGCTGAACTAACCATGCTCCCCCCGAGCATATACTAGATCCTATTGTAGAGATAAAGCATAAGTAAAAATCTTTATAAAGAAATCATAAGTACATCCATAAGTATGATTAAAATCAAGCATCCATATCTCATATAAATATGACATGCATCCATCAATAAGTAGTATTACAAGACCAACTTCATTATTGCCATGATATTCGTCAACAATAGCATGTGAAGCAACAAATTTGAAGTAGTGTATCAACCAATCATTAACCAAGATATGCCACTATGAGATAACCATGTCCATGAAGTATGACATCAATATCAAACAACAACCCTTTTTTCCAATCATCAAATAATCTTGTCCATAAAAAATAAGACATAAGCCATTTAGAACATCATCCATCATCAACATGCTAATCAAAAATGACAGAGAAATCAATGAACCCAATAGTATGGCATAATAATCAAGAGAGAGATGCCAATCAATAATAACTAATGCAATAAGGCTGATAAGCAACAATAGATCAACATTAATCATGACAAATAGGCAACAACATCTAGTGTTGGGATGGGGTCCCCTGGGTCAGTTTTGGGGTTAAGATAACCCATGTTTTGATCAATTTTTGTAAATAATGTAAAGTCTCCACGATTTGTGGATGCAGAGCGTGTAGATGAATAGGAGTCAAAGGGGTTTAGTCCCTTGTTTTATGTAAATTTTGAGTCATTTTTGAGATCCACCCATGGTCCCTAGACCATGGCATTGTATGAAAAAGTCTATAAATAGGTGTGTCTTAGAAGAGTCTAAGGAAACTAGGAGTAGTATGAGTAAGTGATAGCGAGAAGAGGTGGGTTAGATAGAAGAGAAAAAGGCTTTGTAGCTAAGTGTGCACAGGCCTTGGTAGATTCCACAACTGAGTGCATAGACCCTTGCAGTTGTGTGCGCAGGGTAGTTTGAGTATGTAATCCTAAATTGAAGATCAATAAAGACGGTTGTCGATGAATAATGTGTTTTATAGAATATTGACTTAATGTTGTGTGATTCTCTTTAATAACTGCTAATGATGTACGCAATGCATGTTTAAGTATTTTGGCAAAGACTCTGATCAATTCTTTGATGTTTACTAATAACTTAAGTAAATCTGCGCTAACCCTAATTTAGGATTTCTATATGATGCACGTAAGCAGATAGATTGATTGTTAAAGGTCCACAAAGATTGATCGTAGACCTTCTCGAAGGACTGAAGGTCATTTAACGGAGTTGAAACAACGAGCCCTAAGAGTGTATCGATCTGCACAAAGGCAGATCTGAGGTGTTGAAAGACATCACACTAGCCTCTGGATGCAGAAACTTGTTTCTTGCATCCCCATACTTCTTTGGGTGAGAATGTAGCCTACGCTATGCGGGTTGTTTTCGAAAGGGCCAGTAGTGTAGGGTTTTGTTGGTTGGTGCAACTAACACTGAACCTGGGTCAGGACCCCCTAAGCCAACAAATGGTTCCATTGTCGGGACCGGGATCTACTTGAAAGAGATCTACGATGTCACACCACTGGAATCTGACCAAGAAAGAAATTGAAAAGTGGTTGGATCGGAAGATTCACAAGTTTTCGACACAGGAAAACAAGAATCCATGCCTCTTAAAAAAAGAGTGGTTGAACAGGTTTCTGTATATGGAGATACACGAGATCTTCTTATGCACTTTTCCCATTGAACTGTATGAGTGGTTAGCTAAGTTAACAGATAGCCAAGGAAGGTGGAAGCTCGATAGTTCTATAGTGTGGACTCAAAAATTAGTACGATGATTAGAACCTTCTAAAAACAAGATCATGCAAGTTGTTGATCATTTGTTAAATAATTTGCAGTTGATACCTCAATCAGCTATAGCGAAGCAGAGTGGAGTTTTTCAAGGGATCACGAGGTAAGTATTTAAGATCATTGAATACTTGGATTAAAATGTTGTTATGTGAAAAACAGGTGATGCCATTACCTTAATGTTCAGAGCTTTGCGAAGTGGAAGGCTCTTTAGAGATCGAGAGAGATCAAGTCCAGAATATAGTCTGTTAATCAGACCTCTTTCAATTGACGATGAAGGAGTGGTGTAGGCTTCACCGTGAAGTGTTGTCCAACAGATAACACAGGTTTTTCCGCGAACACATCATCCATCCACTCTTCCTCCACCTCCATCATATACACCTCTGCCCACGCCTCTACCTCCACCACCACCATTCAACATGGCGAACATAATGAGGCTATCGATTTTCAAGGGCATAGGGACTGAAGATACAGAGAAGTTTTGGTTTGTTGCAAATGTTGTGTGGATAGCACAACAGATCACTGATGACAATATAAATAAGGAACAACTGGTTAACGCTTTGCAAGATCGCACGCTAACTTGGTATATTAAGTATTGTTCTAATAATCCCCTGGCATCTCTAGCAAAGACAAGGGAAACTTTAAACAAGGAGTTTAGTAAGCCTAAGTCTGACTCACAATCAGTAATTGGATTCAAGGAAATCATGATGAGGGTCGATGAGACACGTTGGCAGTCAGATCAAAGGTTGAAGTGTCATATTCAAGAAGATAACATGCATCTCACAGATAGTCAGTATCGCGAATAGTTTATAGCTTCGCTTCTACCCCACCTAAGAATTGGCCTATCGTAACAGAAGATAGGAACACAAGTAGAAGCCTTGGAATAGTGACGAGGTTTCATGCATCACCTATTCAGGACGCGACCTTGGGGGTACAACATATCCACTCCCAGTTACAGAACCTACACCTAGAAATACAAAGTTTGAAGAAAGACAAGGAGATTAAACCAAAAGTGCACACGGAAGTCTAGTGTTTAAAGTGCAAAATCCAAGGGCAAGATAAAGACCACAGTCCTGTGTACTCAAATTATATTATAGGTGGGGGACCAATTCCACTGAAGCCATAAGCCCCAATAGTACCAAGCGTGGGGGCCGCGCTATGGTGCACTATTTGTTAGGTTACTGGACAAAATGCGATGGATAATTGTCTTTTAATACAAAAGTCTGTCTAAACACCTTGGAAATTGTTTTGTAACTTCTACAAATCGATGGGCACTATGAGTGCCACTATTGCAACTATGAGCTGATTATGGAAAGGACACCTACCTATCGGATGCAAGCAGAAACTTGGCCTTCTGACCATGGCGTCGGAGGAGCGTGTGGAGGTTATCAGGGTCAAGGACGGGGCCGAGGAGAAGGAGGTCTTGGTAGAGGTTGTGGTCAGATCATTGCTACAACTGCAGACGGCAAGGGCACTACATGCAAGAATGTTAGAATCAAACACGCCTGTCATGTCAATACTACAGCTAGTTTGAACATACTATAGAAGAATCCTCGGTGCTTATAGCTAAAATACAAGAGAAGAAAGTACAACCTCAGTAGCCTACGTAGAACTTATAGATGATGAGAGTTGAACCCCGCAAGGAGGATCAAAGCATGAATATAGTGTTGAGAAGTGGAATAATGACTGACAATGATAAAGGTAAACATCTTGAAGAGGATGGATGGGTCCGCAAGGCCCCAAAGAAGGAAGTTGGTTTTGATTTGAATCACGCTAAGGAAACATTTATGGAATCCAAGAAGAGCTCCGTTGAGGCCTCCACCTTAAGAAGCCACGACAAGATGCAAGAAACCAATGCGCCTGCAGAAGTTGATCCCTCTATACTCACTACGTTTTTAGAGATCTGCATAAAACTACTACGCGATATAAAAGTTGTGGAAGGCCTGCAGGAATTAATAAACAAATGCGCCAGCAAAGAGAAGGTTCCTGATGGACACCAAGTGGTCAGAAATATTGGCAAACATAAGGCACGAACAGGGCGCGAGATAGGCCTACAGGAATTAATAAACAAATGTGTCAGCAAAGAGAAGGTCCCTGATGGACACCAAGTGGTCAGAAATATTGGCAAACATAAGGCACGAACAGGGCGCGAGATAGGCCTGCAGGAATTAATAAACAAATGCGCCAGCAAAGAGAAGGTCCCTGATGGACACCAAGTGGTCAGAAATATTGGCAAACATAAGGCACGAACAGGGCACAAGATGAGGCTCACCGCATAGATAGGTGATTATGAGATGGACCAAGTCATCTTGGATTTGGGGTCCGATGTGAACATATTACCGAAATAGACATGGGAAAGGATGGGGAGACTTGCACTACAGTGGTCTCTGATTCAGCTCAGAATGGCAAACCAGCAAAAAATCATCCCCATGGGATGATCATATGGAGTAACCATTAATATAGAATGTGCGAGCGCGATGGCGACTTTTAGATTATAGAGATCGTCGATGACAGTAATACATACCCCGCACTACTGGGAATTGACTGGCCATTGATATGAATGGGGTCATCAATTGGAAGAAGAGGACAATGTCATTTGAAAGACAACCACTTCGGGTTGTAGTACCGTTGGACCCTGAAAAAGGGGTGCACTATACTGAACCAGTCCACGATTATGAAGAAAGTGAGGATGAACAGGATCAAATCTACAAAATAACAGCATGAGATCAGGATTGGATCAATCTGATGACATATGGATGGATTGCATGGGACCGGGAGAGTTCTTGGACCTTTGATTCGGATGAAGAGTTGGAGCATTGGCAGAACCGCTTGCGTGAATTATCTACACTGTGATGCAATATGATGACAAAGTTGTTGCGTTGTGTTTCAATAGAGGTAAGGAAATTACCCTATTATGATGGTTTAACTGACGTAGATAAGTTTTTGGATCAATTTTAGCATGAAATCGTTGAGAATCACCACTTCCAAGTGTTAAACTTGGCCCTGCGCTACGCCCGCACAATGGTGGTGTACGCATAAGGATAGTCTTTATGAATGGCGAGATTATAGAAGAATGTTGAGGTTAGGGTTTGGGCGTCCTAACACTAGATTGAATGAGAAATATAACAGAAGGGATGATATGTGCAATTGCCTAGCGAAATGGACTAAAGCATGGGGAACAAAACCACAGCCAGAGTGGGTACACTTATTTTTCCATATGTTGGATACAATTCCCATGAACTAGTTTTTGGAAATAGAGCTCTGTCATGGCACAATGGAATGGGATATATTGAGGGAAGGATTCTTATTGACCTTTAGCTTTGAGACAGCTTCATAAGCATCAATGAAGCTCTACAAGATATTAAGGAAGTTATCTTCAGAACGCCGCAATAACCTATGAATTGGACCTAACCAAATTGGAGCACCTAGTTGCGCCATGCACTGGAATGCTATAATGTGACGTTGAAGAGAAGGATGAAGATCTGAGAAAGATTAATATTCCAGAGGTAGAAGGGCATCATGCAGTTGAAGGCCCACAAATAGACAACTCAGACATGACCGTGTCACTGAAGACAAAGAAAGTAAACATTGGTAGTGAAACAGAACTGAAGTTCACAAAAATTGAAGATTATCGGGACGATGCTACCGTGGATAAAGTTGTTGAGTTACTCCACGAATACCAAGATCTCTTCCCTACCAATTTTTTGGATTTCAAGGGCATAGTTAATGATTTGGGGGTTATGAAGATCACTCTAAAGCCAGATGTGAAGCCTATTAAACAGAGGCCATATCACCTTAATCCTAAATACAATGAAAAGGTTCACCTATAGTTGGATAAGATGTTGGAAGCAGACATCATAGAACCGATTGAAGAATCTGATTGGGTGAGCCCGATGGTGGTTCAGGAGAAGAAACAAAAGGGTGAGATAAGGATTTGCATAGATATGCGAAAGCTTAATGATGCGTCTGTCCATGACCCATTCCCAACGTTGTTTACCAATGAAGTACTAGACAATGTTCGAGGGCAGGAGACCTACTCCTTTACTAATGGGTTTTCTGGGTATGACCAGATTAAGATCACACCAGAGGATAGGAGCAAAACAACCTTTGCCAAGGAGCGGGGTTGTTTCCAATACACTATGATTCCGTTTGGGCTTAAGAATGCGCCTGCGATATTTTCTTCTGTAGTCATAGTAGTGTTCAAGAAGTTCATTCATAAGTTATTAGAAGTATACTTTGATGACTGGATGGTGATTGGCTTAGTAAAGTGCCATGTAGCAAGTTTGCGCCTAATGTTGGATATGTGTCGTAGATACTAGATCACACTGAACTTGAGGAAATGCATATTTTGTGTTCCCTTTGGGATCTTGCTGGATCATGTAGTGTGCAAGAAAGGGTTGATGGTGGACCCTGCAAAGATTGCGGTAATAATGAATCTGGAGGCCGTGAGCAACGTTAAGCAGATGCGTGCGACGTTGGGACATACGGGATATTATATAAAATTTATGAAATTTTATGCTCAAATTACTATGCCCATGGAAGAAATACTGAAGAAGGATACAATATTCTGTTGGGACGAAGAATTTCAACGCAACTTAGATGTATTGAAAGAAAATATGGTCACTGCACCGATGTTGGTATTCCCTGATTGGAAAAATGAGTTTCACATAAATGTGGATGCCTCTTGCATTGTGTTGGGTGCAGTGTTAATGCAGGCTAGTGAAGGAGAAATGGACCACCCTATAGCCTTTGCCAGTAGGAAATTATCGAAGGCTGAGAACAATTACTCAACGAATGATCGCGAGGGGTTGGCCATGGTGTACACACTGTAGAAATTTAGGCATTATCTGTTAGGAGTGAATTTCAGGATGTATACAGATTATTTTGCCTTGAAATAATTGGTCAATAAGCATGTGTTGGGGGGGGGGATCTGCAAATGGTTGCTATTATTTCAGGAGTATGAATTAGAAGTCATTGTGAAGCCAGGGAGGTTAAATGCAGGACCTAACCATCTGTCATGGATCGAGACAGGAGAGGAGCCCAATAATCTGGAGGAAGGTTTTCCAGATGCGCAGCTCTTTGCGGTGTGCGTAGCAGACAATCATTTTGCAAATATTATTCACTTCTTGACTACGAGGATGGCACTAGAAGTATATACAAGTCAACAAAAGAAGGAATTAGTAGTGCGCGTGGTAGATTTTTCAATTATTGTGAAACATCTATATAAGATGGGTGTAGATGAAATATTGCGAAGATATGTGCCGGATTCTGAGTGGGATAGAATTCTTGCTGAAGTTCATGGGGGAGCTGCAAGAGGTCATTATGCAGGCAAGGAAACTGCACAGAAGATTTTGCGCGCAGGTCAATGGTTGCCAACGTTGCATAAGGATTCCAAGGTGTATTGTAAGGCACACGATGCATGTCAAAGAACTGGCAGACCATCATGAAGGGATGAGTTGCCATTACATCCTGAAGTATCCTTGCAACCATTTGAGAAATGGGTGATTGATTTTGTTGGCCCAATTCAACCCCCAGGAAAGAAAAGAAGTGTATGCTATATCATCACCACAATAGAATATCAAACCAGATGGGTGGAAGCACAACCGGTTAAGGATTGTACTAGGGCTATGGCAAAAAAATTTTTGTTTGAGTATGTCTTAACCAGATTCAGCTACCTGAAGGTGTTGATAAGTGACAGGGGTATGCACTTTCTTAACAAAATGATCAGTGTGTTGGCTAAAGAACTCCAGGTCTGCCATCAGAAGAGTACATTGTTTCACCCCTAGTCCAATGGAACTGTTGAAGCCTTCAATAAGATTTTGAAGAACACGCTAATGGATATCTGCAACATGTAGAAAAATGACTGGGATGTGCACATACCCATAGTATTATAGGCTTATAGGACTACTTGTAAGAAGTTGGCAGGGAAAACGTCATTCAGATTAGTATACGAGGTCGAAGTTGTAATGTCGATGGAGTACATGATGCCTAGTTTGCACATAGCAGCCCTGACGGGTATGGCGGATCATGAAGCCTTGGAGGAATGGCTCACACAGCTAATGGACCTTGAGGAGGATTGATTTTTGGAAAGATTTCATCAACAAGTACAGAAGGAACATGAAAAAGAATCACATCAAGCTTCACATGTTCAAGGTAAATGATCTTGTCTTGTTATATGATAGCAAATTCACTAAATTTCCGGGTAAATTCCAGATGCATTGGCTAGGGCCGTATATTATCAAACAAATTACAGATGGAGGCATAGTTTAGCTTGTGAAGCTGAACAAGGAACCTTTCCCGAGTAGAGCGAATGGGAGAAGATTGAAGTTAAATACAGAGGATCTTGCATAATGACTATATGGCAGCAGGATAGTCTTAGTGCTCCAGGAAGTTGTAAGGGATCGCGGGACTATAAACTACATTTCCCAGTTTGGAAGACAACGCAATGAGCAGGCTACGTGGAAAGTGACAGAGAGGCTACCTATGAAGCTGCACCATGGAGGAAGATGTCATGCAACACAGAAGGAAAATCACTGTTAGAGTTACTGTTCATGACTTGACAGCCAGAAGATAGTTAAGTGGAGCGGGGTGGCAACATTTAAGGTGAAAATATTTGAAGATATGACACCAAAACAACATTTATTGTCAAAAATTGAAGGGAACGGTCATATTTGAATTCAAAACTCCCTATAAATTACACATGCCAGTCCAACAAAGAACACTTTGCGCTCTCAAAATTGTTAGTAAAATTTGTTGTCTGTCACCTATGAAATGATCGGCTTGGGAAGATTTAGTCACAAGCCCTACATTTGCTAAGTTGTCTGAGATAAACAAGAAATTTATTCTTGACAAAATGCTTGCACCAAGTCCTGCTGAAACTGTGAGTACTGAAGATGTTGCCTATGAGGCAGCTGCCCTGGAAGTGGTAAGTATGGAAGCTCCAGCTCCTGTGCCTACGGCGCTAAGGTCACCTAAACCAAAGCCTACACCTACTAGAGAAACCCAACTAGCCAAATCAAAGAAGAAAAAGAAGAAGAAGCCGGTGTTGGTCTACGCTTCCCCAAGAAATCACTCCGAAACACAGAAGCCGAAGAAATATATGCAGCCAGAGAAGGTAGTGGACCTGGAGGTGAAAGAAGCCTAGGGAACCAAAGATATTGACGTTGAAGGAGAGGAACATATAACAAGGCTCCCTAAGTATATCCCTCCATGGAAGGGAAAAGTGAAGGTCACGAAGGACCCAAATTCTGAAAATTTCACCATATCTATGCCCCTGCTACCTGAGCAGGTCCCATTTGAAGGTTTGTGACTCGCAAGGATCCCGCTGTTGAAAATGGAGGATTGGGACCTCGCAAACCACATTGGGTTTCCATACTTGGTGATAGATAAGTACATGAGGTGGGTCAACTATACGAAGTTAGGTGTTACCGCGTTGGAAACAGAGGAATGGGTCCGCGGTGTCGAGCACTCAGGGTTACTTAGTCTACTGTGGGTGCCACATTATCACTACACCCCCATTAACACAATTTTTGTGTACCAGCTTCTCACACTGGTGCACGATGGACGTTTATGGTTTGGAGGGCCTATCCCCATCAAAGACATTCTTATTCACAGAATCATGCACCTTCCTTATCAAGGCGCGAACCCAGCCAAGGAGTTTGGCAAAACGACTGGGGAGAAAGACCTCACAGAAAGAATGAAGAGAGATTATAGCCTCGTGAAGAATTTGCGAGGGTATTCAATTATGTTTATAACAAACCTGACAGTTCAATTGGCTGCCCAGATTTTAGTAGGAAAGGTGATGAGAAAATACCACGTGGGTGAAGTTCCAACGCCTATAGTTTCCCTTGATGCACAGTGTGTGAAAGGCGTACAATTTAATTGGTCAAGAAACCTTTGTCAGGAGTTCTTAGCAAACCACCAAGAGGCCCAAGATGAAACCAAGCAGTTCCACTACGCTTGGTTGTTTCTTTTGATTGTGCTTATTGCATGGGAATTGCCTGAGGATAGCCAATTTCCTCCACTCGAGGAAGGATTGTCGAAGGCAGCGCAATTCACTTCCTTATGGGCTATAAAGTATGCCATGCGAATTACCGAGACGAAGATATTTTGGGTTATTATGGAAATGAGTCTCTGCATGGCCATTAATCAACATTTGAGGTTGTCCCCAACCTTATTCACGTAGTTGTCACCCTATGCGAAATTTAAGGCCGACTTCCACATAGTGTATATCTAGGCGTGGAAGGATCTAGAGCAGAAATGGCATGACTTGCCCTATTTGGTGACAAAAACGATGTGCAGGAGGTTGTCTCAAAATGTCCTACAGAGTGGTGCGCCCCATCAAAATTAGATGTTGGACCAAGCATAGGCGCAGGAAATTTTGTGCGCAGAAGATAAAGGAGGCAACTAAGAAAGATGTGCGTACCCTGGCAACAAAGAAAAAGTAGGGAGCCGCAGAAAAGGCTCGCGTGGAGCAATAATGCGCTACAAAGGAATAGGTGGAACAACAACAGCGCAAGTCACAAAAAGGTGACAAATCACCTTCGTCGGAGACAGAGGAGGAAGAACTCTTTGGGCAAGGCGGAAGAGGCGATGAGTGGAAGAGCACCCCATTTATTCCAAAGAGATGCGGCAAGGAGCAGCAGGGAGGTACAAGGAAGAAGAAGAAATCAGATAAGTCACAGGTTGATCCCATGGTCTTAACAGAAGGCGATCCAAATGAGATCGGGGATAAAATCATGGATACCATGACTAAAGTGTTGCAACATTTTGAGAAGAAATACATGCAAACACTGAGGAGAGTCCAAAAGGATCTGCGTGAACTGCAGATCCAAGCCAACAGAATACAGGTGGGCACCAGACAAGAGAGTACAGAGCAAGCGAGCCTAGCAACCAGGACAAGCCAAGCAGCAGAGTTAGTAAGGACCCTAGACCTCAGAACTGTGGCATTGCTAGATGGGTCCCTTCATGTAGAGACTACCAATGATCGCATTATCCTGAGTACAATAAAGAACATCGGGCTGAATATAGTGGCGCTCTCCAACGAGATCCTCCATGCACTGCATACAAGGGTGGAAAATGAACTGAGAACTAGGTAGCAGCATGCCTTCAATCTTATTTGTGAGTACAAAGTGAACAATGATAAAATTTTCATTGAAAAGACGCAAGCCTTGAAGGAAAAGGAAGCACTTCAGATGCGTAGTTCCAGTCTGGAGTCAGCAGGAGCATAGGCATGCAAGACAGTGCCTGAACTTCACATCTCGGAGGATGCACAGCCAAAAGCAAAGATCAGAAAAATAGTTGTTGGTGTACATGAGGCCAAAGAAGAGGTTGTCCATGTTACATTTGAGCTCAATATGAAGATCATAGAGCTGCAATTAAATTTACAGCCCACAACTCCGCCTGAGGTCCGGGAGTAGCGTAGAGATGTGATAAAGGAAAGCATGTATACCTTGGATGCCACAATCACTGACTGTGCGACATTGTTTGAACAAGCTATGGAGATAGTAACCAATATGTAGGAGGATCCGAACCTGCAAACCCTAAACATAGAGGTAATGGAGATGCAGCAATAATATGATGAAGTTCGGGGCGACTACATGCTCCATAACTCCAGCACAACGCCTTGCCAAATTACGGGAAGGAAAGAAGCTCCTAACATAGGTAGAGGAAGCACAGAAGAAGGAGGCCTTGCTAAAGGCCAGGTTTCAACCTTGGTTGGAGGAGGCTTATCAAGTCACGACTACTATTCAGGATAAGCTCAAAGGGTTGCAATAGAAACATCAGACAATGAGGTTGGTCATAGAAGGACCAGCCACGAAAAAATTGGTTAAGTCAAGCAGGCAGCAACGTAGAGCGCTGCCAAAGTTGCAATAATCTAGGTGGAGCCGGGGGATCTTCGTAGTAAGATCGCAATGCCAGCAGAGTGACTCAAGGGTGAGTCATGATCTTTGTGTTGGGGGCATGTTGGGATGGGGTCCCCTGGGTCAGTTTTGGGGTTAAGATAACCTAATTTTTGATCATTTTTGTAAATAATGTAAAGTCTCCATGATTTGTGGATGTGGAGCACGTAGATGAATAGGAGTCAAAGGGGTTTAGCCCCTTTTTTTATGTAAATTTTGAGTCGGTTTTGAGATCCACCCATGGTCCACGGACCATGGCATTGTATGAAAAAGGCTATAAATAGGTGTGTCTTAGAAGAGTCTAAGGCAACTTGGAGTAGTATGAGGAAGTGATAGCGAGAAGAAGTGGGTTAGATATATGAGAAAAAGGCTTTGTAGTTGAGTTCACAGAGGCCTAGGTAGAGTCCACAACTGAGTGCGCAGACCCCTGTAGCTGTGTGTGTAGGGTAGTTTGAGTCTGTAATCCTAAATTGAAGATCAATAAACACTGTTTCTGAAGAATTCTTGCATATTTCTATTTACTTCTGTTAATGCTATATGATGTCGATGAATGATGTGTTTTATGGAAAATTGATTGAATGTTGCGCGACTATCTTTAATAACTGCTAGTGATGTATGCAATGCATGTTTAAGTATTTTCGCAAATACTGATGAATTCTCTGATGTTTACTAATATCTTAAGTAAAACTATGTGAACCCTAATTTAGGACTTCTCTCTAATGCGCATAAGTAGATAGATTGACTGCTAAAGGTCCGCAAATACTAATCATAGACCTTCGCGAAGGACTGAAGGTCGTTTAACGGAGTTGCAACAATGAGCCCTAAGAGTGTATTGATATGCACGAAGGTAGATCTGAGGTGTTGGAAGACATCACACTAGTCTCTGGATGCAGAAACTTGGTTCTTGCATCTCCCCATACTACATTGGGTGAGACTGCAGCCTGCGCTACGTGGGTTGTTGCCGAAAGGGAAAGTAGTGTAGGGTTTTGTTGGTTGGCGCAAATAAATTTGAACCTGGGTCAGGACCCCCTAAGCCAACATCTAGCAAGCCATGTTTTGAACAAAAATAATAATAATATATCATATGTTCTCATGTTAATCATAGTGAACCAATAATGAACCACTAGAAGCATAAGAGAAGCTCCCCCTGAACCTATTCCAATTCTTCACTACCAATACATAGAAGATTCATAACACATCACATTCAAACGTCAGATCAACCAATGTCAAAGGCCATAATGCCAATAATGAAGTGTCGAAAGCATAAGTGATGCTCCCCCTGAACTTGTCTTATCTCAACTTGTACATCACATATGCAATGTTAGAAGCATAAATCAACACAAAAAATAGCATCATATGAAATCATTATCAATGCAAGTCTCCCCATGAGATCATGCACCATAGGTCCTGTGTATCTAATTGCCCTATATGCACTTCTACAGTCCTTTCAAAGATAACATCAGATATAATAGAATGTAGTGTGAACCATTTTTCTTTTGCTCTGAATCTGAAGAAGAGGAGATACACCTATTATTTTTGCGTGAAGTTTTCTTTAGTACATATAATTTATCTGAATTTTGAAATCCTTTTTTATGATTTCTCTAGTGTCTTCTTCTATAATATTGCATCTAGTTGATGTAAATATAATTACATTCCATTTATCAGTTATTTGGCCTACACTTAGAATTATTTTCTTTATCGCTTGAACAAATAATACATATGTTGCTTCTCTATTCTTAACATCAAGATCAACATTAACCATTCCTAATACCTTTACAGATGAACCGTTTCCAAGAAAAATATTAACACTCTTACTTTTATTTAGAGAGATAAATTTTTCCTCATTTCTAGACATGTGATGATAGAATCCACTATCAATGTACTATTGGTATTATTCTTCAAATGCACATAGAGAAAGGCCACAACTTACCTGTTCTTTTTTTTCTTAATATGAGGAGTGTTGGTGGATCTATCCTTTTTAGCATTCTTTTCTGGTTTCCTTCTTTGTTGTCTATATGAAATTCACCATATTGTTCCTACATTATTTTGCTACATGTCCAAACTTGTTACATGAATAACACCTTACATGACCAGAGAAGGGAGAAAGAGAGTCATAATATTTTTGCTTCATATTTCTCTTATTGCAATCAATGACTTTCTGACCAAATGCATTACATGTAAAACAATACCCTTGAAATAACCTTGACTACCTGGGAGTTGATGATCTTCTTGTTGAATAACTATCTATTTGAGATCTAAACAATCTTCTTCTATAATTGACCGCAATGTGTCCATAATTATAAGAGGTAAAACATTCAAAATCATTGTTCAAAGGAGAAAATCGATTGTTGTTTCTAATGTTGGGAGAAAATGATTTCTTTTGAAAGTTTTATTTCCTTAGCTGTTGATATGGTTGACCCAAATTTTCAGATTTTGCTGTTAAACTCAAAGTTCCTTGTACAAGCTTGTGAGCTAGATTCTCCCTTAACAATTTCATGGAATCCAAGGCTTAGTTTTATGAAAGGGGATATTTGACTATTAAGAAGATTATCCAATTTCGTGGTACTATCCTAGAATTTCAAACATTTGTTTTTTCTACTAGTTTACCTATTAGAATGCTTACCTCAACCTCCCATTTTTTACATTGGCCTTCCTTTTCAATAATTCACTTCCTCATTCCTTCTCCAATCTACCTTCCTTCTTCTACTTGCATCCTTAATTCAATAATCTCTTCCTTCATTTCATTTTCTTATTCTTCAAATACTTGGTAGCTTCTCATTTCGCTTGTTTGACTTTTCCAGATCTAATCTTAGAGAGATAATCTCAACTTCAAGCCCTTCACAATATTGCTTCCTTTCTTTAAGTTGTTTTGTTATTATTGCAACATTCACTGATTCATCATGATCCTTGTTTTCATATCCATGCAAATTTTCTCAAGAGTGTTAACCTTTTTCAAAGCATAAGTAGGTTTTCTTCTAACATTAAGTGCTTCCTCTAACCTGTCTTCTTCCGAATCAGTAACTCCAAATATTGTTTCATTATTGTTCTCATGTTTTCACACACCATAATTTCCTTTAGAAACAAGATTACTTGTTTGTTTACCTAATGATAAATCTTCCTTTACTTGTTTTCTTTCTCCTTTCTAGATGACTAATAGATTATCCCATACTTCTTTTGCAATTTCAAAATGCATGACTTTGTCTAATACTGAATCAGGTATTTTACAAAATATTTCATTTATTACCTATCTATTCTTCAGAAGATCTTGTACAGATGGTGGAATTTCAGTATAATAATTACAAATTAAATTCCATTCATAAGATCCAAAGGATATAATCCTAGACTTCATCTCTTCTTTCCAATTTTGATAATTAGCATCATCAAGAATGAGCATACCTTTATTATTCATTGTTTATGACTTTGCTTGTTCTATTATTGATTGTCCTTGATCTATGAATGCAAATATTTCCACGGCATCAGATACATCATTGTTGCTACTTTCTTGGCTTGGCCTCTTCCTTTGTGTTTCTTTCTTTTTTACTTCCTTCCCATTGTCCCTGATCGACTCTTAAGTAGTTAAGCTTCTACTAGAGACACCAACTGCTCTGATACCAATTGTTAGAAATACTAAGAGTGGGGTGGGGGGGGGGGGGAGGAGGGGGGTGAATTGGTATTTCATTCCCAAATTATAATTCACTTATTCTTTCAATTCACATTTATCATTAAATCATTACTTCATTTAGCATATCAGAGTGTTATATATAGCTTATTCAATAAACGATGAGCAACATTAAGAATAAAACATATAAACCATAAAGAACATCAACACATCAAACACATATGGACAACGAGATTTTAGGTGGAAACCCAATGTGGGAGAAAACCACCATTGTTGTCATGTTTGTCTTTTTTTTATTATATATAAAGTTTCATTACATCTTGGTATTGTACTGTTGCAGACTCTTACTAGCATGTAGGCTCCAACCTGCAGGAGGATACTACCTTGACTCATTCTCCAACACCCACTATAAGGGAACTACAACCCCTTAATCAAGTTTACTGACTCCTAGCGGAAGGATGCTCCTACCCCCTCTCTAAAGGCTCCAACCCTCAGCACGTTATGGATCTTGTTTCATAATTTTTATACTGGATCCACCTAGCTTAAAGAACCTGTAGGCCACCTTTCATCAATTTTCAAACTGGACCCATACCCTGAAATAAGGTAAAACCAATAACAACTAAAATGAAAAATTGAATCACTGAATACCAAGTCAGTACCTACTGAATACCAACTGAAGCAAACCAATCACTAGATATTGATCCCAAAACCCTACAATACAATTAACACTATGTTTATCCTCACTTACTGTAATATCTAGATGACAAATTCCAACAATTGATCCATCCATGATCAGCCTTGATCCCCTTTACAACATACATATCTCTACATACAAATATTAAGATACTACTGCCATAGAATTCAAACATCATATGTATATACTATGATCTGAACAAATGAGGATAGAACAATTTCATCAAATGTATAATTCTACTCCATATTTTTGTATTGCACCAATATCAAAAATATATCACAAGGATTTTATTTATTTCTTACTCTACTTCCGCATAAAAAACCCTAAGTTGTTTTCCCCTCCATGCTGCTTTATATTAACTTACGCAAACCAAATGAGAAAGAAACTCCATGTTTATGCACACTAATTTCTTTGAATTTCCCCTCCTTATATAGGAATTTAGGCTCCAAATACCTCAAGTAATTACCAAGGTATGTCCAATACCATAGGCATCAATTAGTGATGGAATTTTGACCTTTTCGAAGAACTACCTTGGGAAAATACCATGGTTTGGGCTTTACTTTTTATTTTTCTGCACCTACAGATAGTAACGCACACATTTCCTTCAAGAAGTGTGTTTATGGAAGGGTTATTGCTGGTATAATTAAGAAAAACCCAAGTTATAGTGCTCCCCATGCACTAGTAACCTGCATTACCTTTGTTTCAACCCCAAAAATCAGCTAAAAAACACTATTAAACCTTGCTTAAACTTGCTCCAACTTCTAACCTACTTTTTCCAACACTTGGGGGACATGTCTAGATTTGATAGGGATTCAATAACACCTCACAAAAATCAGTAAATCTACTCCAATCAACCATCTATGTCTCATTAGTTTTCTTCACCTGCAAGCAGCTCCAATCCTTGTATAACCTTCTGTAACTAATCTTCACCTTATGCAAACTTGTACAACTTGTATGCAATCATCAAGACACGTCTGTAATGAATAGAAAACCTGAAATACCTTTCTAATCATGAGGAAACATCCTCCAACCATGACCTACATCAATTATACAGGCTTATCAATAGTGAAAAGATCATAATGGCATGTTGCGACAAAAACATGACATAGTGGACAAGTTGAAATCTAGGTTGACATCAAGTTTAGGTTGCCATCAAGGACAATACAAGAGATGTAATTCCAAAAAGGTCCTAATTGGACTAGATATGTTGGCTAAGATTTAGCAGGAAATGTAGGTTATTAAAAGGAATTTGAAGGCATCATAAGACATGTAGAAGAGTTATGCAGATCAACATAAACAATTCAAGGAGTTTCAAGTTGGAGAGAATGTGTACTTTCACATCAATTCCAAGAGAAGTTGCTTGAGGATTAGGTCAAGTGTCAAGATGGCACCTCAGTATTATGGACCTTTTGAAATCCTAGAGAGGATTGGACCAATAGCCTATAAACTTGCATTGTCGCCAATAGTGAAAGTCCATGATGTTTTCCATGTTTCATTGCTTAAGAGATATGTGCAGTATGTTGATCATGTGATTGATTGGTTTGTATTTGTAATGCCCTCCTTCCACATCTACCCAAGTAACGTCAAACCGGGATAAACATGTGACAAGAAGTTACTATGATATGGTTCAACCTCCTAAGTCACCTTAAGGAAGTGGAACCGACAAAAACACACCATACAAACCTTCCATGTCAACAACAAGACTCCCAGGAACCATCCCAACCACTTAGGTAACCAACCCTTGGGTCCCACTGAGTTTTAGGATATTAAACCTTCATATTCTCCCTTGATATGGACAAACATGCATCTAGAAGACTCCAGACGCTCCCACAACATGGGTATGCACGTGTCCAGGGACTTTCTATCTAATGTTGTGTCTGTGTCTCTGGGATTTGAGCCACTTTTTCAAGCCTAGAGCCCAGGTCACTGCTCAGAACTCAATGACACTTTTAGAACTCATAAATTACATGACCACAAGAATTGCAAATCAAAAACAGACTCAGGACTAGGTTTTATCATCCCCAACTGGGGCTAACATTCTGTCAAAAACTTGGCATCAATCCCATCTCCAAAGCTCAAAACTAAGAAAAGAATCCCATCATACCATGGCTATCCATTAAAAGGCAATGCAAGGTTTAAAACCATTGTCATAACCTTGAAAAACCATGCCACCGACAACAAGAGAACCATATACCAACATGCAAAGCCATGCATGTCAGAACCAGCTAGGAAATCACACATGCAATATGTTACCTACAAGTATTCCTATTGAGGCTACTTGATCATGCTCTTCCTTTCTTGATCTTTTATTTCCTTCCTTTGCTTGCTTTTCATTTACTTTCTCCAAAACTAGAGTGCTCCAAGAAAACTCTGTGTCCAAGAGTGAGTGAGAGAGAGAGAGAGAGAGAGAGAGAGAGAGAGAGAGAGAGAGTAATGAGAGAGCTTCAAAACTGAACTGAAAAAAGCCATGAACTAATCCTCATAAGCCTTTTTATCAATAAGGCCTTTATTTTCTTCGTTTTCAATTATTTTCATTCATTTTTCTCCTTACTTGCAACTTGTGACCTTTCACATCTCTTTTCTCCTCTTTTCCTTTACTTTCATAAATAAATGTGCCAAAAATTCATTTTTTCCTTTTTAATGCCTTAGCCATTGCATTTGACAATTTCCTTAGCCATAAACACATCCAGTGATGCCCACTAGGATATGTTTGCCCAACATTAAGCTTGGAATAAGTGTCCCTTAACCGTGGTCTTATTTTTCCTTTATTAAATTTTATTACATGAAATTTTAACCAGGGGATGTTACAGACCCCTCCCCCTTGGGGAACACCGTCCTCAGTGTTAAACCACACCAAGACCTCAGAAAAACCGCTGAAAAGAAAACATACTACCCATGGAGATTTATAACTTTGCTCGTTGCAGTATTTACATTGAGTGACCTACTCAAAAGAAAAACATCATGACAACATGACAAGATAATAAACAGACTACTTACTGGAGCTTTATAAGTTAGCTCATTGTTATAAGCCATTTTGTCACATATGATCAGTGAGCCTCATAATAGGATCAATCAACATCCTATTCCCCCTTGTCACCATCTTGCACAAATCCCTAACCATGTACCTTTCATTTCCCAGAGTTTTATGTTGAGAAATGGCAACAAGAAATTCCAGTTTAATTTGTCCTTGAATTAAACTGAGAATTAAAATCGAATTCTATTCTCATAGCAACTTGTAAATAGTTAATCAATTTTAATTAACTTAATTATCTTAGGAATTTTGATTTGCCAATCTTTCTGAAGTCATGTATATGTTCTCCCTAAGTTTTAGGTGTCTAGGATGAGTTTGAATGTGAGTTGTAATTAGATAAGTCAGTTTACTCAGTTATGTTCAAATTAGTTCCAAACTATTTGTGGAAATAATAGAGAGTTAATAGTCAATTGGTGCACTAGTGCATCCACAAGTGTCACTCTAGTTAACTGAAGATTCCCTCATCAGAAACTCATTCATGTTGATTCTAAGAAAGACCCAGTTGAGACCTGAGTGCAGGGAAAATGTACTATTAGTTCTGTGATTTACTGAGTTGTAAATATCATGCATGCAATCAAAGAAGGGCCTGTGTTTGGATTGCGTAGTTTTAAATATGGGTTATTCATCCTAGGAATTGTGCAAGGAAACAGGGGCTTGGCAAGGAAACAAGTGTTCTACAGTTTGCGGATCGAGTATGCCTTGGGAGGTGTTGATGCCCCTAAAATCGTTACATCAACATCAGGGGATAACCACCCGATCCGGACCTTAATACAGCTCCTTTTCCGTTTGGGATAGTGGCTCCGACTGGATATAATGGGACCAGTTTCCCAGTAATGAATAAAAGGGGGTGGATGAATGATTGCTTTTCTAATAAGTGATAATAAATGGAGGACTTATTCTATGAGCGAAAACGTAAATGACTATTTTATCCTGGGAAGCTTCTATTCTTAAGTGCAACGTTTAGTGATCTGTGTTCACTGATAGGCATATAGATGACACTATTCAATAA